>CAKAJA020000349.1:0-263503 GCA_916610235.2 Lasioglossum morio
TAACGTTATAAGTTATACTTATACGTTATACGTATACGTTTATAAGTTATATCGTTTAACGTTATACTTTATACTTTATTACGTTATACGTTATACGTTATACGTTATACGTTATACGTTATACGTTATACGTTATACGTTATACGTTATACGTTATACGTTATACGTTATACGTTATATCGTTTATACGTTATACGTTATACGTTATACGTTATACGTTATACGTTATACGTTATACGTTATACGTTATACGTTATACGTTTAACGTTATACGTTATACGTTATACGTTATGAACGTTATACGTTATACGTTATACGTTAGTAACGTTATACGTTATATACGTTATACGTTATACGTTATACGTTATACGTTATACGTTATACGTTATACGTTATACGTTTATACGTTATACGTTATACGTTATACGTTATACGTTATTACGTTATACGTTATACGTTATACGTTATACGTTATACGTTATACGTAATACGTTATACGTTTATACGTTATACGTTATACGTTATACGTTATACGTTATACGTTATACGTTATACGTTATACGTTATAAGTTATACGTTATACGTTATACGTTATACGTTATACGTTATACGTTATACGTTTATACGTTATACGTTATACGTTATACGTTATACGTTTATACGTTATACGTTATACGTTATAGCTTATACGTTATACGTTATACGTTATACGTTAATACGTTATACGTTATACGTTCTACGTTATACGTTATACGATATACGTTATACGTTATACGTTATACGTTACTACGTTATACGTTATACGTTATACGTTTATACGTTATACGTTATACGTTATACGTTATACGTTATACGTTATACGTTATACGTTATACGTTATACGTTATACGTTATACGTTATACGTTATACGTTAATACGTTATACGTTATACGTTATACGTTATACGTTATACGTATACGTTATACGTTATACGTTATACGTTATACGTTATACGTTATACGTTATACGTTATACGTTATACGTTATACGTTATACGTTATACGTTATACGTTATACGTTATACGTTATACGTTATACGTTATACGTTATACGTTATACGTTATACGTTATACGTTATACGTTATACGTTATACGTTATACGTTATACGTTATACGTTATCGTTATACGTTATACGTTATACGTTATACGTTATACGTTATACGTTATACGTTATACGTTATACGTTATACGTTATACGTTATACGTTATACGTTATACGTTATACGTTATACGTTATACGTTATACGTTATACGTTATGAGTAATGCGTGATCCGTTATGCGTTATGCGTTATGCGTTATGCGTTATGCGTTATGCGTTATGCGTTATGAGTAATGCGCTATGCGTTATGCGTTATGCGTTATGAGTAATGTGTGATCCGTTATGCGTTATGCGTGATCCGTTATGCGTTATGCGTTATGCGTTATGCGTTATGCGTTATGCGTTATGAGTAATGCGTGATCCGTTATGCGTTATGCGTTTTGCGTTATGCGTTATGCGTTATGCGTTATGCGTTATGCGTTATGCGTTATGCGTTATGCGTTATGCGTTATGCGTTATGCGTTATGAGTAATGCGCTATGCGGTATGCGTTATGCGTTATGAGTAATGCGTGATCCGTTATGAGTAATGCTTGATCCGATATGCGTTATGCGTTATGCGTTTTGCGTTATGCGTTATGCGTTATGCGTTATGCGTTATGCTTTATGCGTTATGCGTTATGAGTAATGCGTGATCCGTTATGCGTTATGCGTTATGAGTAATGCGTGATCCGTTATGCGTTATGCGTTATGCGATTTGCGTTATGCGTTATGCGTTATGCGTTATGCGTTATGCGTTATGCGTTATGCGTTATGCGTTATGCGTTATGCGTTATGAGTAATGCGTGATCCGTTATGCGTTATGCGTTATGCGTTATGGGTTATGAGTAATGCGCTATGCGTTATGCGTTATGAGTTATGAGTTATGCGTTATGAGTAATGCGTGATCCGTTATGCGTTATGCGTTATGCGTTATGCGTTATGCGTTATGCGTTATGCGTTATGCGTTATGCGTTATGCCTTATGCGTTGTGCGTTATGCGTTATGAGTAATGCGTGATCCGTTATGCGTTATGCGTTATGAGTAATGCGTGATCCGTTATGCGTTATGCGTTATGCGATTTGCGATTTGCGTTATGCGTTATGCGTTATGCGTTATGCGTTATGCGTTATGATTAATGCGTGATCCGTTATGCGTTATGCGTTATGCGTTATGCGCTATGCGTTATGCGTTATGCGTTATGCGTGATGCGTGATGCGTTATGCGTTATGCGTTATGCGTTATGAGTAATGCGTTATGCGTCATGAGTAATGCGTGATCCGTTATGCGTTATGCGTTATGCGTTATGCGTTATGCGTTATGCGTTATGCGTTATGCGTTATGCGTTATGCGTTATGAGTAATGCGCTATGCGTTATGCGTTATGCGTTATGAGTAATGTGTGATCCGTTATGCGTTATGCGTGATCCGTTATGCGTTATGCGTTATGCGTTATGCGTTATGCGTTATGCGTTATGAGTAATGCGTGATCCGTTATGCGTTATGCGTTTTGCGTTATGCGTTATGCGTTATACGTTATACGTTATACGTTATACGTTATTCGTTATACGTTATACGTTATACGTTATACGTTATACGTTATACGTTATACGTTATACGTTATACGTTATACGTTATACGTTATACGTTATACGTTATACGTTATACGTTATACGTTATACGTTATACGTTATACGTTATACGTTATACGTTATACGTTATACGTTATACGTTATACGTTATACGTTATACGTTATACGTTATACGTTATACGTTATACGTTATACGTTATACGTTATACGTTATACGTTATACGTTATGCGTTATCCGTTATACGTTATACGTTATACGTTATACGTTATACGTTATACGTTATACGTTATACGTTATACGTTATACGTTATACGTTATACGTTATACGTTATACGTTATACGTTATTCGTTATACGTTATACGTTATACGTTATACGTTATACGTTATACGTTATACGTTATACGTTATACGTTATACGTTATACGTTATACGTTATACGTTATACGTTATACGTTATACGTTATACGTTATACGTTATACGTTATACGTTATACGTTATACGTTATACGTTATTCGTTATACGTTATACGTTATACGTTATACGTTATACGTTATACGTTATACGTTATACGTTATACGTTATACGTTATACGTTATACGTTATACGTTATACGTTATACGTTATACGTTATACGTTATGAGTAATGCGTGATCCGTTATGCGTTATGCGTTATGCGTTATGCGTTATGCGTTATGAGTAATGCGCTATGCGTTATGCGTTATGCGTTATGAGTAATGTGTGATCCGTTATGCGTTATGCGTGATCCGTTATGCGTTATGCGTTATGCGTTATGCGTTATGCGTTATGCGTTATGAGTAATGCGTGATCCGTTATGCGTTATGCGTTTTGCGTTATGCGTTATGCGTTATGCGTTATGCGTTATGCGTTATGCGTTATGCGTTATGCGTTATGAGTAATGCGTGATCCGTTATGCGTTATGCGTTTTGCGTTATGCGTTATGCGTTATGCGTTATGCGTTATGCGTTATGCGTTATGCGTTATGCGTTATGCGTTATGCGTTATGCGTTATGAGTAATGCGCTATGCGGTATGCGTTATGCGTTATGAGTAATGCGTGATCCGTTATGAGTAATGCTTGATCCGATATGCGTTATGCGTTATGCGTTTTGCGTTATGCGTTATGCGTTATGCGCTATGCGTTATGCTTTATGCGTTATGCGTTATGAGTAATGCGTGATCCGTTATGCGTTATGCGTTATGAGTAATGCGTGATCCGTTATGCGTTATGCGTTATGCGATTTGCGTTATGCGTTATGCGTTATGCGTTATGCGTTATGCGTTATGCGTTATGCGTTATGCGTTATGCGTTATGCGTTATGAGTAATGCGTGATCCGTTATGCGTTATGCGTTATGCGTTATGGGTTATGAGTAATGCGCTATGCGTTATGCGTTATGAGTTATGAGTTATGCGTTATGAGTAATGCGTGATCCGTTATGCGTTATGCGTTATGCGTTATGCGTTATGCGTTATGCGTTATGCGTTATGCGTTATGCGTTATGCCTTATGCGTTGTGCGTTATGCGTTATGAGTAATGCGTGATCCGTTATGCGTTATGCGTTATGAGTAATGCGTGATCCGTTATGCGTTATGCGTTATGCGATTTGCGATTTGCGTTATGCGTTATGCGTTATGCGTTATGCGTTATGCGTTATGATTAATGCGTGATCCGTTATGCGTTATGCGTTATGCGTTATGCGTTATGCGTTATGCGTTATGCGTTATGCGTGATGCGTTATGCGTTATGCGTTATGCGTTATGCGTTATGAGTAATGCGTTATGCGTTATGAGTAATGCGTGATCCGTTATGCGTTATGCGTTATGCGTTATGCGTTATGCGTTATGCGTTATGCGTTATGCGTTATGCGTTATGCGTTATGAGTAATGCGCTATGCGTTATGCGTTATGCGTTATGAGTAATGTGTGATCCGTTATGCGTTATGCGTGATGCGTTATGCGTTATGCGTTATGCGTTATGCGTTATGCGTTATGCGTTATGAGTAATGCGTGATCCGTTATGCGTTATGCGTTTTGCGTTATGCGTTATGCGTTATACGTTATACGTTATACGTTATACGTTATTCGTTATACGTTATACGTTATACGTTATACGTTATACGTTATACGTTATACGTTATACGTTATACGTTATACGTTATACGTTATACGTTATACGTTATACGTTATACGTTATACGTTATACGTTATACGTTATACGTTATACGTTATACGTTATACGTTATACGTTATACGTTATACGTTATACGTTATACGTTATACGTTATACGTTATACGTTATACGTTATACGTTATACGTTATACGTTATACGTTATACGTTATACGTTATACGTTATACGTTATACGTTATACGTTATACGTTATACGTTATACGTTATACGTTATACGTTATACGTTATACGTTATACGTTATACGTTATACGTTATACGTTATACGTTATACGTTATACGTTATACGTTATACGTTATACGTTATACGTTATACGTTATACGTTATACGTTATACGTTATACGTTATACGTTATACGTTATACGTTATACGTTATACGTTATACGTTATACGTTATACGTTATACGTTATACGTTATACGTTATACGTTATACGTTATACGTTATACGTTATACGTTATACGTTATACGTTATACGTTATACGTTATACGTTATACGTTATACGTTATACGTTATACGTTATACGTTATACGTTATACGTTATACGTTATACGTTATACGTTATACGTTATACGTTATACGTTATACGTTATACGTTATACGTTATACGTTATGAGTAATGCGTGATCCGTTATGCGTTATGCGTTATGCGTTATGCGTTATGCGTTATGCGTTATGCGTTATGAGTAATGCGCTATGCGTTATGCGTTATGCGTTATGAGTAATGTGTGATCCGTTATGCGTTATGCGTGATCCGTTATGCGTTATGCGTTATGCGTTATGCGTTATGCGTTATGCGTTATGAGTAATGCGTGATCCGTTATGCGTTATGCGTTTTGCGTTATGCGTTATGCGTTATGCGTTATGCGTTATGCGTTATGCGTTATGCGTTATGCGTTATGCGTTATGCGTTATGCGTTATGAGTAATGCGCTATGCGGTATGCGTTATGCGTTATGAGTAATGCGTGATCCGTTATGAGTAATGCTTGATCCGATATGCGTTATGCGTTATGCGTTTTGCGTTATGCGTTATGCGTTATGCGCTATGCGTTATGCTTTATGCGTTATGCGTTATGAGTAATGCGTGATCCGTTATGCGTTATGCGTTATGAGTAATGCGTGATCCGTTATGCGTTATGCGTTATGCGATTTGCGTTATGCGTTATGCGTTATGCGTTATGCGTTATGCGTTATGCGTTATGCGTTATGCGTTATGCGTTATGCGTTATGAGTAATGCGTGATCCGTTATGCGTTATGCGTTATGCGTTATGGGTTATGAGTAATGCGCTATGCGTTATGCGTTATGAGTTATGAGTTATGCGTTATGAGTAATGCGTGATCCGTTATGCGTTATGCGTTATGCGTTATGCGTTATGCGTTATGCGTTATGCGTTATGCGTTATGCGTTATGCCTTATGCGTTGTGCGTTATGCGTTATGAGTAATGCGTGATCCGTTATGCGTTATGCGTTATGAGTAATGCGTGATCCGTTATGCGTTATGCGTTATGCGATTTGCGATTTGCGTTATGCGTTATGCGTTATGCGTTATGCGTTATGCGTTATGATTAATGCGTGATCCGTTATGCGTTATGCGTTATGCGTTATGCGCTATGCGTTATGCGTTATGCGTTATGCGTGATGCGTGATGCGTTATGCGTTATGCGTTATGCGTTATGAGTAATGCGTTATGCGTCATGAGTAATGCGTGATCCGTTATGCGTTATGCGTTATGCGTTATGCGTTATGCGTTATGCGTTATGCGTTATGCGTTATGCGTTATGCGTTATGAGTAATGCGCTATGCGTTATGCGTTATGCGTTATGAGTAATGTGTGATCCGTTATGCGTTATGCGTGATCCGTTATGCGTTATGCGTTATGCGTTATGCGTTATGCGTTATGCGTTATGAGTAATGCGTGATCCGTTATGCGTTATGCGTTTTGCGTTATGCGTTATGCGTTATACGTTATACGTTATACGTTATACGTTATTCGTTATACGTTATACGTTATACGTTATACGTTATACGTTATACGTTATACGTTATACGTTATACGTTATACGTTATACGTTATACGTTATACGTTATACGTTATACGTTATACGTTATACGTTATACGTTATACGTTATACGTTATGCGTTATGCGTTATGCGTTATGAGTAATGCGCTATGCGTTATGCGTTATGCGTTATGAGTAATGTGTGATCCGTTATGCGTTATGCGTGATCCGTTATGCGTTATGCGTTATGCGTTATGCGTTATGAGTAATGCGTGATCCGTTATGCGTTATGCGTTTTGCGTTATGCGTTATGCGTTATGCGTTATGCGTTATGCGTTATGCGTTATGCGTTATGCGTTATGCGTTATGCGTTATGCGTTATGCGTTATGAGTAATGCGCTATGCGGTATGCGTTATGCGTTATGAGTAATGCGTGATCCGTTATGAGTAATGCTTGATCCGATATGCGTTATGCGTTATGCGTTTTGCGTTATGCGTTATGCGTTATGCGTTATGCGTTATGCGTTATGCGTTGTGCGTTGTGAGTAATGCGTGATCCGTTATGCGTTATGCGTTATGAGTAATGCGTGATCCGTTATGCGTTATGCGTTATGCGATTTGCGTTATGCGTTATGCGTTATGCGTTATGCGTTATGCGTTATGCGTTATGCGTTATGCGTTATGCGTTATGCGTTATGCGTTATGCGTTATGCGTTATGCGTTATGAGTAATGCGTGATCCGTTATGCGTTATGCGTTATGCGTTATGGGTTATGAGTAATGCGCTATGCGTTATGCGTTATGAGTTATGAGTTATGCGTTATGAGTAATGCGTGATCCGTTATGCGTTATGCGTTATGCGTTATGCGTTATGCGTTATGCGTTATGCGTTTTGCGTAATGCGTTATATGTTATGCGTTATGCGTCATGCGTTGTGCGTTATACGTTTGCGTTATGCGTTATGCGTTATACGTTATGCGTTATGCGTTATGCGATATGCGTTATGCGTTATGCGTTATGCTATATGCTTTATGCGTTATGCGTTATGAGTTACTCGTTATGCTTTATGCGTTATGCGTTATGCGTTATTGCGTTAGGGGTTATGCGTTATGCGTTATGCGTTATGAAGTATGGGTTATGGTTTATGCGTTATGCGTTGTGCGCTATACGTTTGCGTTATGCGTTATGCGTTATGCGTTATACGGTATGCGTTATGCGTTATGCGTTATGCATTATGCGTTATGCGTTATGCTTTATGCGTTATGCGTTATGCGTGATCCGTTATGTGTTAGGCGATATACGTTTTGCGGTATTCGTTATGCGTTATGCGTTATGCGTTATCCGTTGTTCGTTATGCGTTATGCGTTGTGCGTTATACGTTTGCGTTATGCTTTATGCGTTATGCATTATGTGTTATGCGTGATCCGTTAAGCGTTAGGCGTTATGGGTTTTCCGGTGTTCGTTATGCGTTGTGCATTATGCGTTATGCGTTATGGAGTATGGGTTATGGTTTATGCGTTATGCGTTGTGCGCTATACGTTTGCGTTATGCGTTATGCGTTATGCGTTATACGGTATGCGTTATGCGTTATACGTTATGCGTTTTGCGTTATACGGTATGCGTTATGCGTTATGCGTTATGCGTTATGCGTTATGCGTTATGCGTTATACGGTATGCGTTATGGGTTATACGTTTTGCGTTATGCGTTATGCGTTATGCGTTATGCGTTATGCGTTATGCGTTATGCGTTATGCGTTATGCGTTATGCATTATGCGTTATGCGTTATGCGTTATGCGTTATGCGTTATGCGTTATGCGTTATGCGTTATGCGTTTTGCGTAATGCGTTATGCGTTATGTGTTTTGCGTTATGCGTCATGCGTTATGTGTTATGTGTTATACGTTTGCGTTATTCGTTAGGCGTCATGCGTTATGCTTTATGCGTTATGCGTTATGCGTTATGCGTTATGCGTTATGCGTTATGCGTTATGCGTTATGCGTTATGCGTTATGCGTTATGCGTTATGCGTGATGCGTTATGCTTATGCGTTATGCGTTATGAGTTATACGTTATGCGTTATGCGTTATGCGTTATGCGTTATGCGTTATGCGTTATGCGTTATGCGTTATGCGTTAAGCGTTATGCGTTAAGGGTTATGTTTTATGCGTTATGCATTATGCGTTATGCGTTATGCGTTATGCGTTATGCGTTTTGCGTTATGCGTTATGCGTTATGCGTTATGGGTTATGTTTTATGCGTTATGCGTTATGCGTTATGCGTTATGCGTTATGCGTTATGCGTTGTTCGTTATGCGTTATGCGTTGGGCGTTATACGTTTGCGTTATGCGTTATGAGTTATGCGTTATGCTTTATGTGTCATTCGTTATGCGTTGTGCGTTATGCGTTATGCGTTATGGGTTATGGGTTATGCGTTATGCGTTATTCGTTATGCGTTATGCGTTATTCGTTATGCGTTATGCGTTATGCGTTATGCGTTATGCGTTATGCGTTATGCGTTATGCGTTATGCGTTATGCGTTATGCGTTATGCGTTATGCGTTGTTCGTTATGCGTTATGCGTTAAGCGTTATACGTTTGCGTTATGCGTTATGCGTTATGCGTTATGCGTTATGCGTTATGCGTTATGCGTTATACGTTATGCGTTATGCGTTGTTCGTTATGCGTTATGCGTTAGGCGTTATACGTTTGCGTTATGCGTTATGCGTTATGCGTTGTTCGTTATGCGTTATGCGTTATGCGTTATGTGTTATGCGTTATGCGTTATGCGTTATGCATTTTGCGTTATGCGCCATGCGTTATGCGTTATGAGTTATGCGTTATGCGTTATGCGTTATGCGTTATGCGTTATGCGTTATGCGTTATACGGTTTGAGTTATGCGTTATGCGTTATACGGTTTGAGTTATGCGTTATGCGTTATACGTTATTGGTTTATGCGTTATGCGTTATGCGTTATGCGTTTTGCGTTATGCGTTATGGGTTATGTTTTATGCGTTATGCGTTATGCGTTATGCGTTATGCGTTATGCGTTATGCGTTATACGGTATGCGTTATGGGTTATACGTTTTGCGTTATGCGTTATGCGTTATGCGTTATGCGTTATGCGTTATGCGTTATGCGTTATGCGTTATGCGTTATGCGTGATGCGTTATGCTTATGCGTTATGCGTTATGAGTTATACGTTATGCGTTATGCGTTATGCGTTATGCGTTATGCGTTATGCGTTATGCGTTATGCGTTATGCGTTAAGCGTTATGCGTTAAGGGTTATGTTTTATGCGTTATGCATTATGCGTTATGCGTTATGCGTTATGCGTTATGCGTTTTGCGTTATGCGTTATGCGTTATGCGTTATGGGTTATGTTTTATGCGTTATGCGTTATGCGTTATGCGTTATGCGTTATGCGTTATGCGTTGTTCGTTATGCGTTATGCGTTGGGCGTTATACGTTTGCGTTATGCGTTATGAGTTATGCGTTATGCTTTATGTGTCATTCGTTATGCGTTGTGCGTTATGCGTTATGCGTTATGGGTTATGGGTTATGCGTTATGCGTTATTCGTTATGCGTTATGCGTTATTCGTTATGCGTTATGCGTTATGCGTTATGCGTTATGCGTTATGCGTTATGCGTTATGCGTTATGCGTTATGCGTTATGCGTTATGCGTTATGCGTTGTTCGTTATGCGTTATGCGTTAAGCGTTATACGTTTGCGTTATGCGTTATGCGTTATGCGTTATGCGTTATGCGTTATGCGTTATGCGTTATACGTTATGCGTTATGCGTTGTTCGTTATGCGTTATGCGTTAGGCGTTATACGTTTGCGTTATGCGTTATGCGTTATGCGTTGTTCGTTATGCGTTATGCGTTATGCGTTATGTGTTATGCGTTATGCGTTATGCGTTATGCATTTTGCGTTATGCGCCATGCGTTATGCGTTATGAGTTATGCGTTATGCGTTATGCGTTATGCGTTATGCGTTATGCGTTATGCGTTATACGGTTTGAGTTATGCGTTATGCGTTATACGGTTTGAGTTATGCGTTATGCGTTATACGTTATTGGTTTATGCGTTATGCGTTATGCGTTATGCGTTTTGCGTTATGCGTTATGGGTTATGTTTTATGCGTTATGCGTTATGCGTTATGCGTTATGCGTTATGTGTTATGCGTTATGCGTTATGCGTTATGCATTTTGCGTTATGCGCCATGCGTTATGCGTTATGAGTTATGCGTTATGCGTTATGCGTTATGCGTTATGCGTTATGCGTTATGCGTTATGCGTTATGCGTTATGCGTTATGCGTTATGCGTTATGCGTTATGCGTTATGCGTTATGCGTTATGCGTTATGCGTTATGCGTTATGCGTTATGCGTTATGCGTTATGCGTTATGCGTTATGCGTTATGCGTTATGCGTTATGCGTTATGCGTTATGCGTTGGGCATAATACGTTTGCGTTATGCGTTATGCGTTATGCGTTATGCGTTATGCGTTATGCGTTATGCTTTATGCGTTATGCGTTATGCGTTATACGGTATGAGTTATGCGTTATGCGTTATGCGGTATGCGTTATGCGTTATGCGTTATGCGTTATGCGTTATGCGTTGTGCGTTATGCATTATGCGTTCTGTGTTGTGCGTTGTGCGTTGTGCGTTATGCTTTATGCGTTATGCGTTCTGCGTTATGTGTTATGCGTTATGCGTTATGCGTTATGCGTTGTTCGTTATGCGTTATGCGTTGGGCGTTATGGGTTATGTTTTATGCGTTATGCTTTATGCGTTATGCGTTATGCGTTATGCATTTTGCGTTATGCGCCATGCGTTATGCGTTATGAGTTTTGCGTTATGCGTTATGCGTTATGCGTTATACGGTTTGAGTTATGCGTTATGCGTTATACGTTATTGGTTTATCCGTTATGCGTTATGCGTTATGCGTTATGCGTTATGCGTTATGCGTTATGCGTTATGCGTTTTGCGTTTTGCGTTATGCGTTATGCGTTATGCGTTATGGGTTATGTTTTATGCGTTATGCGTTATGCGTTATGCGCTATGCGTTATGCGTTATGCGTTGTTGGTTATGCGTTATGCGTTTGGCGTTATACGTTTGCGTTATGCGTTATTCGTTATGCGTTATGCGTTATGCTTTATGCGTTATGCGTTATGCGTTATGCATTTTGCGTTATGCGCCATGCGTTATGCGTTATGAGTTATGCGTTATGCGTTATGCGTTATACGGTTGGAGTTATGCGTTATGCGTTATGCGTTATACGTTATTGGTTTATGCGTTATGCGTTATGCGTTATGCGTTATGCGTTTTGCGTTATGCGTTATGCGTTATGCGTTATGCGTTATGCGTTATGCGTTATGCGTTATGCGTTATGCGTTATGCGTTATGCGTTATGCGTTATGCGTTATGCGTTATGCGTTATGCGTTATGCGTTATGCGTTATGCGTTAAGCGTTATGCGTTGGGCGTAATACGTTTGCGTTATGCGTTATGCGTTATGGGTTATGCGTTATGCTTTATGCGTTATGCGTTATGCGTTATACGGTATGAGTTATGCGTTATGCGTTATGCGTTATGCGTTATGCGTTATGCGTTATGCGTTATGCGTTATGCTTTATGCGTTATGCGTTATGCGTTATACGGTATGAGTTATGCGTTATGCGTTATGTTTTATGCGTTATGCTTTATGCGTTATGCGTTATGCGTTATGCGTTATGCATTTTGCGTTATGCGCCATGCGTTATGCGTTATGAGTTTTGCGTTATGCGTTATGCGTTATGCGTTATACGGTTTGAGTTATGTGTTATGCGTTATACGTTATTGGTTTATGCGTTATGCGTTATGCGTTATGCGTTATGCGTTATACGGTTTGAGTTATGCGTTATGCGTTATACGGTTTGAGTTATGCGTTATGCGTTATACGTTATTGATTTATGCGTTATGCGTTATGCGTTATGCGTTTTGCGTTATGCGTTATGCGTTATGCGTTATGCGTTATGCGTTATGCGTTATGCGTTATGCGTTATGCGTTATGCGTTATGCGTTATGCGTTGGGCATAATACGTTTGCGTTATGCGTTATGCGTTATGCGTTATGCGTTATGCTTTATGCGTTATGCGTTATGCGTTATACGGTATGAGTTATGCGTTATGCGTTATGCGTTATGCGTTATGTGTTATGCGTTATGCGTTGTGCGTTATGCATTATGCGTTCTGTGTTGTGCGTTGTGCGTTGTGCGTTATGCTTTATGCGTTATGCGTTATGCGTTATGCGTTATGCGTTATGGGTTATGTTTTATGCGTTATGCGTTATGCGTTATGCGTTATGCGTTATGCGTTATGCGTTATGCGTTATGCGTTATGCGTTATGCGTTATGCGTTGTTCGTTATGCGTTATGCGTTGGGCGTTATGCGTTATGCGTTATGCGTTATGCGTTATGCGTTATGCGTTGTTCGTTATGCGTTATACGGTGTGAGTTATGCGTTATGCGTTATGCGTTATGCGTTATGCGTTATGCGTTGTGCGTTATGCATTATGCGTTCTGTGTTGTGCGTTGTGCGTTGTGCGTTATGCTTTATGCGTTATGCGTTATGCGTTATGCGTAATGCGTTAGGTTAGGTTAGGTTAGGTTAGGTTAGGTTATGGGTTATGTTTTATGCGTTATGCTTTATGCGTTATGCGTTATGCGTTATGCGTTATGCATTTTGCGTTATGCGCCATGCGTTATGCAGTATGCGTTATGCGCCATGCGTTATGCGTTATGAGTTATGCGTTATGCGTTATGCGTTATGCGTTATGCGTTATACGGTTTGAGTTATGCGTTATGCGTTATACGGTTTGAGTTATGCGTTATGCGTTATACCTTATTGGTTTATGCGTTATGCGTTATGCGTTATGCGTTATGCGTTATGCGTTATGCGTTATGCGTTAAGCGTTATGCGTTGGGCGTAATACGTTTGCGTTATGCGTTATGCGTTATGGGTTATGCGTTATGCTTTATGCGTTATGCGTTATACGGTATGAGTTATGCGTTATGCGTTATGCGTTATGCGTTATGCGTTATGCGTTATGCGTTATGCGTTATGCGTTATGTGTTATGCGTTGTGCGTTATGCGTTATGCGTTCTGTGTTGTGCGTTGTGCGTTGTGCGTTATGCTTTATGCGTTATGCGTTATGCGTTATGCGTTATGCGTTATGCGTTATGCGTTATGCGTTATGTTTCATGCGTTATGCGTTATGCGCTATGCGTTATGCGTTATGCGTTATACGGTTTGAGTTATGTGTTATGCGTTATACGTTATTGGTTTATGCGTTATGCGTTATGCGTTATGCGTTATGCGTTATGCGTTATGCGTTATGCGTTTTGCGTTTTGCGTTATACGGTTTGAGTTATGCGTTATGCGTTATACGTTATTGGTTTATGCGTTATGCGTTATGCGTTATGCGTTTTGCGTTATGCGTTATGCGTTATGCGTTATGCGTTATGCGTTATGCGTTATGCGTTATGCGTTATGCGTTATGCGTTATGCGTTATGCGTTATGCGTTATGCGTTATGCGTTATGCGTTATGCGTTATGCGTTATGCGTTATGCGTTGGGCATAATACGTTTGCGTTATGCGTTATGCGTTATGCGTTATGCGTTATGCGTTATGCTTTATGCGTTATGCGTTATGCGTTATACGGTATGAGTTATGCGTTATGCGTTATGCGTTATGCGTTATGCGTTATGCGTTAAGCGTTATGCGTTATGCATTTTGCGTTATGCGCCATGCGTTATGCGTTATGCGTTATGCGTTATGCGTTATGCGTTATGCTTTATGCGTTATGCGTTATGCGTTATGCATTTTTCGTTATGAGCCATGCGTTATGCGTTATGAGTTATGCGTTATGCGTTATGCGTTATGCGTTATGCGTTATGCGTTATGCGTTATGCGTTATGCGTTATGCGTTATGCGTTATGCGTTATGCGTTATGCGTTATACGGTTTGAGTTATGCGTTATGCGTTATACGGTTTGAGTTATGCGTTATGCGTTATACGTTATTGGTTTATGCGTTATGCGTTATGCGTTATGCGTTTTGCGTTATGCGTTATGCGTTATGCGTTATGCGTTATGCGTTATGCGTTATGCGTTATGCGTTATGCGTTATGCGTTATGCGTTATGCGTTATGCGTTATGCGTTATGCGTTATGCGTTATGCGTTATGCGTTATGCGTTGGGCATAATACGTTTGCGTTATGCGTTATGCGTTATGCATTATGCGTTATGCGTTATACGGTTTGAGTTATGCGTTATGCGTTATACGGTGTGAGTTATGCGTTATGCGTTATGCGTTATGCGTTATGTGTTATGCGTTATGCGTTGTGCGTTATGCGTTATGCGTTATGCGTTATACGGTTTGAGTTATGCGTTATGCGTTATACGGTTTGAGTTATGCGTTATGCGTTATACCTTATTGATTTATGCGTTATGCGTTATGCGTTATGCGTTATGCGTTATGCGTTATGCGTTATGCGTTATGCGTTATGCGTTAAGCGTTATGCGTTGGGCGTAATACGTTTGCGTTATGCGTTATGCGTTATGGGTTATGCGTTATGCTTTATGCGTTATGCGTTATACGGTATGAGTTATGCGTTATGCGTTATGCGTTATGCGTTATGCGTTATGCGTTATGCGTTATGCGTTATGCGTTATGCGTTATGTGTTATGCGTTGTGCGTTATACGTTATGCGTTCTGTGTTGTGCGTTGTGCGTTGTGCGTTATGCTTTATGCGTTATGCGTTATGCGTTATGCGTTATGCGTTATGCGTTATGCGTTATGCGTTATGTTTCATGCGTTATGCGTTATGCGTTATGCGCTATGCGTTATGCGTTATGCGTTGTTGGTTATGCGTTATGCGTTTGGCGTTATACGTTTGCGTTATGCGTTATTCGTTATGCGTTATGCGTTATGCGTTATGCGTTATGCGTTGTTCGTTATGCGTTATGCGTTAGGCATTATACGTTTGCGTTATGCGTTATGTGTTATGCGTTATGCGTTATGCTTTATGCGTTATGCGTTATGCTTTATGCGTTATGCGTTATGCGTTATGCGTTATGCGTTATGTGTTTTGCGTTATGCGTCATGCGTTATGTGTTATGTGTTATACGTTTGCGTTATGCGTTAGGCGTCATGCGTTATGCTTTATGCGTTATGCGTTATGCGTTATGCGTTATGGGTTATGTTTTATGCGTTATGCGTTATGCGTTATGCGTTATGCGTTATGCGTTGGGCGTTATACGTTTGCGTTATGCGTTATGCGTTATGCTTTATGCGTTATGCGTTATGCGTTGTGCGTTATGCGTTATGCGTTATGGGTTATGGGTTATGCGTTATGCGTTATGCGTTACGCGTTATGCGTTATGCGCTATGCGTTATGCGTTATGCGTTGTTCGTTATGCGTTATGCGTTTGGCGTTATACGTTTGCGTTATGCGTTATGCGTTATGCGTTATGCTTTATGCGTTATGCGTTATGCGTTATGCATTTTGCGTTATGCGCCATGCGTTATGCGTTATGAGTTATGCGTTATGCGTTATGCGTTATGCGTTATACGGTTTGAGTTATGCGTTATGCGTTATACGGTTTGAGTTATGCGTTATGCGTTATACGTTATTGGTTTATGCGTTATGCGTTATGCGTTATGCGTTATGCGTTTTGCGTTATGCGTTATGCGTTATGCGTTATGCGTTATGCGTTATGCGTTATGCGTTATGCGTTATGCGTTATGCGTTATGCGTTATGCGTTATGCGTTATGCGTTATGCGTTTTGCGTTATGCGTTATGCGTTATGCGTTATGCGTTATGCGTTATGCGTTATGCGTTATGCGTTATGCGTTATGCGTTATGCGTTATGCGTTATGCGTTATGCGTTATGCGTTATGCGTTATGCGTTATGCGTTATGCGTTATGCGTTAAGCGTTATGCGTTGGGCGTAATACGTTTGCGTTATGCGTTATGCGTTATGGGTTATGCGTTATGCTTTATGCGTTATGCGTTATGCGTTATACGGTATGAGTTATGCGTTATGCGTTATGCGTTATGCGTTATGCGTTATGCGTTATGCGTTATGCTTTATGCGTTATGCGTTATGCGTTATGCGTTATGTGTTATGTGTTTTGCGTTATGCGTCATGCGTTATGTGTTATGTGTTATACGTTTGCGTTATGCGTTAGGCGTCATGCGTTATGCTTTATGCGTTATGCGTTATGCGTTATGCGTTATGCGTTAAGCGTTATGCGTTATGCGTTATGCGTTATATGTTATGCGTTATGCGTTATGCGTTATGCGTTATGCGTTATGCGTTATGCGTTATGCGTTATGCGTTATGCGTTATGCGTTATGCGTTATGCATTATGCGTTATGCGTTATGCGTTGTGCGTTATACGTTTGCGTTATGCGTTAGGCGTTATGCGTTATGCGTTATACGTTATGCGTTATGCGTATGCGTTATGCGTTATGCGTTATGCGTTATGCGTTATGCGTTATGCGTTATGCGTTATGCGTTATGCGTTATGCGTTATGCGTTGTTCGTTATGCGTTATGCGTTATGCGTTATGCGTTATGGGTTATGTTTTATGCGTTATGCGTTATGCGTTATGCGTTATGCGTTATGCGTTATGCGTTATGCGTTATGCGTTATGCGTTATGCGTTATGCGTTATGCGTTATGCGTTATGCGTTGTTCGTTATGCGTTATGCGTTGGGCGTTATACGTTTGCGTTATGCGTTATGCGTTATGCGTTATGCTTTATGCGTTATGCGTTATGCGTTGTGCGTTATGCGTTATGCGTTATGGGTTATGGGTTATGCGTTATGCGTTATGCGTTATGCGTTATGCGTTATGCGTTATGCGTTATGCGTTATGCGTTATGCGTTATGCGTTATGCGTTATGCGTTATGCGTTATGCGTCATGCGTTATGCGTTGTTCGTTATGCGTTATGCGTTAGGCGTTATACGTTTGCGTTATGCGTTATGCGTTATGCGTTATGCGTTATGCGTTATGCGTTATGCGTTATGCGTTATGCGTTAGGCGTTATGCGTTATGCGTTATGCGTTATGCGTTATGCTTTATGCGTTATGCTTTATGCGTTATGCGTTATGCGTTATACGGTATGAGTTATGCGTTATACGTTATGCGTTATGCGTTATGCGTTATGCGTTATGCGTTATGCGTTATGCGTTATGCGTTATGCGTTATGCGTTATGCGTTATGCGTTATGCGTTATGCGTTATGCGTTATGCGTTATGCGTTATGCGTTATGCGTTATGCGTTATGCGTTATGCGTTATGCGTTATACGGTTTGAGTTATGCGTTATGCGTTATACGTTATGCGTTATGCGTTATGCGTTATGCGTAATGCGTTATGCGTTATGCGTTATGCGTTATGCGTTATGCGTTATGCGTTATGCGTTATGCGTTATGCGTTATGCGTTATGCTTTATGCGTTATGCTTTATGCGTTATGCGTTATGCGTTATACGGTATGAGTTATGCGTTATGCGTTATGCGTTATGCGTTATGCGTTATGCGTTATGCGTTATGCTTTATGCGTTATGCGTTATGCGTTATGCATTTTGCGTTATGCGCCATGCGTTATGGGTTATGTTTTATGCGTTATGCGTTATGCGTTATGCGTTATGCGTTATGCGTTGTTCGTTATGCGTTATGCGTTGGGCGTTATACGTTTGCGTTATGCGTTATGCATTATGCGTTATGCGTTATGCATTATGCGTTATGCGTTATGCGTTATGCATTTTGCGTTATGCGTTATGCGTTATGCGTTATGCGTTATGCGTTATGCGTTATGCGTTATGCGTTATGCGTTATGCGTTATGCGTTATGCGTTATGCGTTATGCGTTATGCGTTATACGGTTTGAGTTATGCGTTATGCGTTATACGGTTTGAGTTATGCGTTATGCGTTATACGTTATTGGTTTATGCGTTATGCGTTATGCGTTATGCGTTATGCGTTATGCGTTATGCGTTATGCGTTACGCGTTATGCGTTATACGGTATGAGTTATGCGTTATGCGTTATGCGCCATGCGTTATGCGTTATGAGTTATGCGTTATGCGTTATGCGTTATGCGTTATGCGTTATGAGTTATAATTTATGCGTTATGCGTTATGCGTTATGCGTTATGAGTTATGCGTTATGCGTTATGCATTTTGCGTTATGCGCCATGCGTTATGCGTTATGCATTATGCGTTATGCGTTATGCGTTATGCGTTACGCGTTATGCGTTATGCGTTATGCGTTATGCGTTATGCGTTATGGGTTATGCATTATGCGTTATGCGTTATGCGTTATGCGTTATGCGTTATGCGTTATGCGTTATGCGTTATGCGTTATGCGTTATGCGTTATGCGTTATGCGTTATGCGTTATGCGTTATGCGTTATGCGTTATGCGTTATGCGTTATGCGTTATGCGTTATGCGTTATGCTTTATGCGTTATGCGTTATGCGTTATGCGTTATGCGTTATGCGTTATGCGTTATGCGGTATGCTTTATGCGTTATGCGTTATGCGTTATACGGTATGAGTTATGCGTTATGCGTTATACGTTATGCGTTATGCGTTATGCGTTGTGCGTTATGCGTTATGCGTTATGCGTTATGCGTTATGCGTTATGCGTTATGCTTTATGCGTTATGCGTTATGCGTTATGCATTTTGCGTTATGCGCCATGCGTTATGGGTTATGTTTTATGCGTTATGCGTTATGCGTTATGCGTTATGCGTTATGCGTTATGCGTTATGCGTTATGTGTTGTTCGTTATGCGTTATGCGTTCGGCGTTATACGTTTGCGTTATGCATTATGCGTTATGCGTTATGCATTATGCGTTATGCGTTATGCGTTATGCATTTTGCGTTATGCGCCATGCGTTATGCGTTATGAGTTATGCGTTATGCGTTATGCGTTATGCGTTATGCGTTATGCGTTATGCGTTATACGGTTTGAGTTATGCGTTATGCGTTATACGGTTTGAGTTATGCGTTATGCGTTATACGTTATTGGTTTATGCGTTATGCGTTATGCGTTATGCGTTATGCGTTATACGGTATGAGTTATGCGTTATGCGTTATGCGTTATGCGTTATGCGCCATGCGTTATGCGTTATGAGTTATGCGTTATGCGTTATGCGTTATGCGTTATGAGTTATGAGTTATAATTTATGCGTTATGCGTTATGCATTATGCGTTATGAGTTATGCGTTATGCGTTATGCATTTTGCGTTATGCGCCATGCGTTATGCGTTATGCGTTATGCGTTATGCGTTATGCGTTATGCGTTATGCGTTATGCGTTATGCCTTATGCGTTAGGCGTTATACGTTTGCGTTATGCGTTATGCGTTATGCGTTATGCTTTATGCGTTATGCGTTATGCTTTATGCGTTATGCATGATCCGTTATGCGTTAGGCGTTATGCGTTATGCGTTATGCGTTATGCGTTATGCTTTATGCGTTATGCTTTATGCGTTATGCGTTATGCGTTATACGGTATGAGTTATGCGTTATACGTTATGCGTTATGCGTTATGCGTTATGCGTTATGCGTTATGCGTTATGCGTTATGCGTTATGCGTTATGCGTTATGCGTTATGCGTTATGCGTTATGCGTTATGCGTTATGCGTTATGCGTTATACGGTTTGAGTTATGCGTTATGCGTTATACGTTATGCGTTATGCGTTATGCGTTATGCGTTATGCGTTATGCGTTATGCGTTATGCGTTATGCGTTATGCGTTATGCGTTATGCGTTATGCGTTATGCGTTATGCGTTATGCTTTATGCGTTATGCTTTATGCGTTATGCGTTATGCGTTATACGGTATGAGTTATGCGTTATGCGTTATGCGTTATGCGTTATGCGTTATGCGTTATGCGTTATGCTTTATGCGTTATGCGTTATGCGTTATGCATTTTGCGTTATGCGCCATGCGTTATGGGTTATGTTTTATGCGTTATGCGTTATGCGTTATGCGTTATGCGTTATGCGTTGTTCGTTATGCGTTATGCGTTGGGCGTTATACGTTTGCGTTATGCGTTATGCATTATGCGTTATGCGTTATGCATTATGCGTTATGCGTTATGCGTTATGCATTTTGCGTTATGCGCCATGCGTTATGCGTTATGAGTTATGCGTTATGCGTTATGCGTTATGCGTTATGCGTTATGCGTTATGCGTTATACGGTTTGAGTTATGCGTTATGCGTTATACGTTATTGGTTTATGCGTTATGCGTTATGCGTTATGCGTTATGCGTTATACGGTATGAGTTATGCGTTATGCGTTATGCGTTATACGGTATGAGTTATGCGTTATGCGTTATGCGTTATGCGTTATGCGTTATGCGTTATGCGTTATGCGTTATGCGTTATGCGTTATGCGTTATGCGTTATGCGTTATGCGTTATGCGTCATGCGTTATGCGTCATGCGTTATGCGTTATGCGTTATGCGTTATGCGTTATGCGTTATGCGTTATGCGTTATGCGTTATGCGTTATGCGTTATGCGTTATGCGTTATAAGGTTTGAGTTATGCGTTATGCGTTACACGTTATGCGTTATGCGTTATGCGTTATGCGTTATGCGTTATGGGTTATGCATTATGCGTTATGCGTTATGCGTTATGCGTTATGCGTTATGCGTTATGCGGTATGCTTTATGCGTTATGCGTTATGCGTTATACGGTATGAGTTATGCGTTATGCGTTATGCGTTATGCGTTATGCGTTATGCGTTGTGCGTTATGCGTTATGCGTTATGCGTTATGCGTTATGCGTTATGCGTTATGCTTTATGCGTTATGCGTTATGCGTTATGCATTTTGCGTTATGCGCCATGCGTTATGGGTTATGTTTTATGCGTTATGCGTTATGCGTTATGCGTTATGCGTTATGCGTTATGCGTTATGCGTTATGCGTTATGCGTTGTTCGTTATGCGTTATGCGTTCGGCGTTATACGTTTGCGTTATGCATTATGCGTTATGCGTTATGCATTATGCGTTATGCGTTATGCGTTATGCATTTTGCGTTATGCGCCATGCGTTATGCGTTATGAGTTATGCGTTATGCGTTATGCGTTATGCGTTATGCGTTATGCGTTATGCGTTATACGGTTTGAGTTATGCGTTATGCGTTATACGGTTTGAGTTATGCGTTATGCGTTATACGTTATTGGTTTATGCGTTATGCGTTATGCGTTATGCGTTATGCGTTATACGGTATGAGTTATGCGTTATGCGTTATGCGTTATGCGTTATGCGCCATGCGTTATGCGTTATGAGTTATGCGTTATGCGTTATGCGTTATGCGTTATGCGTTATGCGGTATGCTTTATGCGTTATGCGTTATGCGTTATACGGTATGAGTTATGCGTTATGCGTTATGCGTTATGCGTTATGCGTTATGCGTTGTGCGTTATGCGTTATGCGTTATGCGTTATGCGTTATGCTTTATGCGTTATGCGTTATGCGTTATGCATTTTGCGTTATGCGCCATGCGTTATGGGTTATGTTTTATGCGTTATGCGTTATGCGTTATGCGTTATGCGTTGTTCGTTATGCGTTATGCGTTGGGCGTTATACGTTTGCGTTATGCGTTATGCATTATGCGTTATGCGTTATGCATTATGCGTTATGCGTTATGCGTTATGCATTTTGCGTTATGCGCCATGCGTTATGCGTTATGAGTTATGCGTTATGCGTTATGCGTTATGCGTTATGCGTTATGCGTTATGCGTTATACGGTTTGAGTTATGCGTTATGCGTTATACGTTATTGGTTTATGCGTTATGCGTTATGCGTTATGCGTTATGCGTTATACGGTATGTGTTATGCGTTATGCGTTATGCGTTATGCGTTATGCGCCATGCGTTATGCGTTATGAGTTATGCGTTATGCGTTATGCGTTATGCGTTATGCGTTATGCGTTATGAGTTATAATTTATGCGTTATGCGTTATGCGTTATGCGTTATGCGTTATGAGTTATGCGTTATGCGTTATGCATTTTGCGTTATGCGCCATGCGTTATGCGTTATGTGTTATGCGTTATGCGTTATGCGTTATGCGTTATGCGTTATGCGTTATGCGTTATGAGTTATAATTTATGCGTTATGCGTTATGCGTTATGAGTTATGCGTTATGCGTTATGCATTTTGCGTTATGCGCCATGCGTTATGCGTTATGCGTTATGCGTTATGCGTTATGCGTTATACGGTATGAGTTATGCGTTATGCGTTATGCGCCATGCGTTATGCGTTATGAGTTATGCGTTATGCGTTATGCGTTATGCGTTATGCGTTATGAGTTATAATTTATGCGTTATGCGTTATGCGTTATGCGTTATGAGTTATGCGTTATGCGTTATGCATTTTGCGTTATGCGCCATGCGTTATGCGTTATGCATTATGCGTTATGCGTTATGCGTTATGCGTTACGCGTTATACGGTATGAGTTATGCGTTATGCGTTATCCGTTATGCGTTATGCGTTATGCGTTATGCGTTATGCGTTATGCGTTATGCGTTATGCGTTATGCGTTATGCGTTATGCGTTATGCGTTATGCGTTATGCGTTATGCGTTATGCGTTATGCGTTATGCGTTAGGCGTTATGCGTTATGCGTTATGCGTTATGCGTTATGCTTTATGCGTTATGCTTTATGCGTTATGCGTTATGCGTTATACGGTATGAGTTATGCGTTATACGTTATGCGTTATGCGTTATGCGTTATGCGTTATGCGTTATGCGTTATGCGTTATGCGTTATGCGTTATGCGTTATGCGTTATGCGTTATGCGTTATGCGTTATGCGTTATGCGTTATGCGTTATGCGTTATGCGTTATGCGTTATACGGTTTGAGTTATGCGTTATGCGTTATACGTTATGCGTTATGCGTTATGCGTTATGCGTTATGCGTTATGCGTTATGCGTTATGCGTTATGCGTTATGCGTTATGCGTTATGCGTTATGCGTTATGCGTTATGCGTTATGCGTTATGCGTTATGCGTTATGCGTTATGCGTTATGCGTTATGCTTTATGCGTTATGCGTTATGCGTTATACGGTATGAGTTATGCGTTATGCGTTATGCGTTATGCGTTATGCGTTATGCGTTATGCGTTATGCTTTATGCGTTATGCGTTATGCGTTATGCATTTTGCGTTATGCGCCATGCGTTATGGGTTATGTTTTATGCGTTATGCGTTATGCGTTATGCGTTATGCGTTATGCGTTGTTCGTTATGCGTTATGCGTTGGGCGTTATACGTTTTCGTTATGCGTTATGCATTATGCGTTATGCGTTATGCATTATGCGTTATGCGTTATGCGTTATGCATTTTGCGTTATGCGCAATGCGTTATGCGTTATGCGTTATGCGTTATGCGTTATGCGTTATGCGTTATGCGTTATGCGTTATGCGTTATACGGTTTGAGTTATGCGTTATGCGTTATACGTTATTGGTTTATGCGTTATGCGTTATGCGTTATGCGTTATGCGTTATACGGTATGAGTTATGCGTTATGCGTTATGCGTTATGCGTTATACGGTATGAGTTATGCGTTATGCGTTATGCGTTATGCGTTATGCGTTATGCGTTATGCGTTATGCGTTATGCGTTATGCGTTATGCGTCATGCGTTATGCGTCATGCGTTATGCGTTATGCGTTATGCGTTATGCGTTATGCGTTATGCGTTATGCGTTATGCGTTATGCGTTATGCGTTATGCGTTATAAGGTTTGAGTTATGCGTTATGCGTTACACGTTATGCGTTATGCGTTATGCGTTATGCGTTATGCGTTATGGGTTATGCATTATGCGTTATGCGTTATGCGTTATGCGTTATGCGTTATGCGGTATGCTTTATGCGTTATGCGTTATGCGTTATACGGTATGAGTTATGCGTTATGCGTTATGCGTTATGCGTTATGCGTTATGCGTTATGCGTTATGCGTTATGCGTTATGCGTTATGCGTTATGCGTTATGCGTTATGCGTTATGCTTTATGCGTTATGCGTTATGCGTTATGCATTTTGCGTTATGCGCCATGCGTTATGGGTTATGTTTTATGCGTTATGCGTTATGCGTTATGCGTTATGCGTTATGCGTTATGCGTTATGCGTTATGCGTTATGCGTTGTTCGTTATGCGTTATGCGTTCGGCGTTATACGTTTGCGTTATGCATTATGCGTTATGCGTTATGCATTATGCGTTATGCGTTATGCGTTATGCATTTTGCGTTATGCGCCATGCGTTATGCGTTATGAGTTATGCGTTATGCGTTATGCGTTATGCGTTATGCGTTATGCGTTATGCGTTATACGGTTTGAGTTATGCGTTATGCGTTATACGGTTTGAGTTATGCGTTATGCGTTATACGTTATTGGTTTATGCGTTATGCGTTATGCGTTATGCGTTATGCGTTATACGGTATGAGTTATGCGTTATGCGTTATGCGTTATGCGTTATGCGCCATGCGTTATGCGTTATGAGTTATGCGTTATGCGTTATGCGTTATGCGTTATGCGTTATGCGGTATGCTTTATGCGTTATGCGTTATGCGTTATACGGTATGAGTTATGCGTTATGCGTTATGCGTTATGCGTTATGCGTTATGCGTTATGCGTTATGCGTTATGCGTTATGCGTTATGCATTATGCTTTATGCGTTATGCGTTATGCGTTATGCATTTTGCGTTATGCGCCATGCGTTATGGGTTATGTTTTATGCGTTATGCGTTATGCGTTATGCGTTATGCGTTGTTCGTTATGCGTTATGCGTTGGGCGTTATACGTTTGCGTTATGCGTTATGCATTATGCGTTATGCGTTATGCATTATGCGTTATGCGTTATGCGTTATGCATTTTGCGTTATGCGCCATGCGTTATGCGTTATGAGTTATGCGTTATGCGTTATGCGTTATGCGTTATGCGTTATGCGTTATGCGTTATACGGTTTGAGTTATGCGTTATGCGTTATACGTTATTGGTTTATGCGTTATGCGTTATGCGTTATGCGTTATGCGTTATGCGTTATGTGTTATGCGTTATGCGTTATGCGTTATGCGTTATGCGCCATGCGTTATGCGTTATGAGTTATGCGTTATGCGTTATGCGTTATGCGTTATGCGTTATGAGTTATAATTTATGCGTTATGCGTTATGCGTTATGCGTTATGCGTTATGAGTTATGCGTTATGCGTTATGCATTTTGCGTTATGCGCCATGCGTTATGCGTTATGTGTTATGCGTTATGCGTTATGCGTTATGCGTTATGCGTTATGCGTTATGCGTTATGCGTTATGCGTTATGCGTTATGCGTTATGAGTTATGCGTTATGCGTTATGCATTTTGCGTTATGCGCCATGCGTTATGCGTTATGCGTTATGCGTTATGCGTTATGCGTTATACGGTATGAGTTATGCGTTATGCGTTATGCGCCATGCGTTATGCGTTATGAGTTATGCGTTATGCGTTATGCGTTATGCGTTATGCGTTATGAGTTATAATTTATGCGTTATGCGTTATGCGTTATGCGTTATGAGTTATGCGTTATGCGTTATGCATTTTGCGTTATGCGCCATGCGTTATGCGTTATGCATTATGCGTTATGCGTTATGCGTTATGCGTTATGCGTTATACGGTATGAGTTATGCGTTATGCGTTATCCGTTATGCGTTATGCGTTATGCGTTATGCGTTATGCGTTATGCGTTATGCGTTATGCGTTATGCGTTATGCGTTATGCGTTATGCGTTATGCGTTATGCGTCATGCGTTATGCGTTATGCGTTATGCGTTAGGCGTTATGCGTTATGCGTTATGCGTTATGCGTTATGCTTTATGCGTTATGCTTTATGCGTTATGCGTTATGCGTTATACGGTATGAGTTATGCGTTATACGTTATGCGTTATGCGTTATGCGTTATGCGTTATGCGTTATGCGTTATGCGTTATGCGTTATGCGTTATGCGTTATGCGTTATGCGTTATGCGTTATGCGTTATGCGTTATGCGTTATGCGTTATGCGTTATGCGTTATGCGTTATGCGTTATACGGTTTGAGTTATGCGTTATGCGTTATACGTTATGCGTTATGCGTTATGCGTTATGCGTTATGCGTTATGCGTTATGCGTTATGCGTTATGCGTTATGCGTTATGCGTTATGCGTTATGCGTTATGCGTTATGCGTTATGCGTTATGCGTTATGCGTTATGCGTTATGCGTTATGCTTTATGCGTTATGCTTTATGCGTTATGCGTTATGCGTTATACGGTATGAGTTATGCGTTATGCGTTATGCGTTATGCGTTATGCGTTATGCGTTATGCGTTATGCTTTATGCGTTATGCGTTATGCGTTATGCATTTTGCGTTATGCGCCATGCGTTATGGGTTATGTTTTATGCGTTATGCGTTATGCGTTATGCGTTATGCGTTATGCGTTGTTCGTTATGCGTTATGCGTTGGGCGTTATACGTTTGCGTTATGCGTTATGCATTATGCGTTATGCGTTATGCATTATGCGTTATGCGTTATGCGTTATGCATTTTGCGTTATGCGCCATGCGTTATGCGTTATGAGTTATGCGTTATGCGTTATGCGTTATGCGTTATGCGTTATGCGTTATGCGTTATACGGTTTGAGTTATGCGTTATGCGTTATACGTTATTGGTTTATGCGTTATGCGTTATGCGTTATGCGTTATGCGTTATACGGTATGAGTTATGCGTTATGCGTTATGCGTTATGCGTTATACGGTATGAGTTATGCGTTATGCGTTATGCGTTATGCGTTATGCGTTATGCGTTATGCGTTATGCGTTATGCGTTATGCGTTATGCGTCATGCGTTATGCGTCATGCGTTATGCGTTATGCGTTATGCGTTATGCGTTATGCGTTATGCGTTATGCGTTATGCGTTATGCGTTATGCGTTATGCGTTATAAGGTTTGAGTTATGCGTTATGCGTTACACGTTATGCGTTATGCGTTATGCGTTATGCGTTATGCGTTATGGGTTATGCATTATGCGTTATGCGTTATGCGTTATGCGTTATGCGTTATGCGGTATGCTTTATGCGTTATGCGTTATGCGTTATACGGTATGAGTTATGCGTTATGCGTTATGCGCCATGCGTTATGCGTTATGAGTTATGCGTTATGCGTTATGCGTTATGCGTTATGCGTTATGAGTTATAATTTATGCGTTATGCGTTATGCGTTATGCGTTATGAGTTATGCGTTATGCGTTATGCATTTTGCGTTATGCGCCATGCGTTATGCGTTATGCATTATGCGTTATGCGTTATGCGTTATGCGTTACGCGTTATACGGTATGAGTTATGCGTTATGCGTTATCCGTTATGCGTTATGCGTTATGCGTTATGCGTTATGCGTTATGCGTTATGCGTTATGCGTTATGCGTTATGCGTTATGCGTTATGCGTTATGCGTCATGCGTTATGCGTTATGCGTTATGCGTTAGGCGTTATGCGTTATGCGTTATGCGTTATGCGTTATGCTTTATGCGTTATGCTTTATGCGTTATGCGTTATGCGTTATACGGTATGAGTTATGCGTTATACGTTATGCGTTATGCGTTATGCGTTATGCGTTATGCGTTATGCGTTATGCGTTATGCGTTATGCGTTATGCGTTATGCGTTATGCGTTATGCGTTATGCGTTATGCGTTATGCGTTATGCGTTATGCGTTATGCGTTATGCGTTATACGGTTTGAGTTATGCGTTATGCGTTATACGTTATGCGTTATGCGTTATGCGTTATGCGTTATGCGTTATGCGTTATGCGTTATGCGTTATGCGTTATGCGTTATGCGTTATGCGTTATGCGTTATGCGTTATGCGTTATGCGTTATGCGTTATGCGTTATGCGTTATGCGTTATGCTTTATGCGTTATGCTTTATGCGTTATGCGTTATGCGTTATACGGTATGAGTTATGCGTTATGCGTTATGCGTTATGCGTTATGCGTTATGCGTTATGCGTTATGCTTTATGCGTTATGCGTTATGCGTTATGCATTTTGCGTTATGCGCCATGCGTTATGGGTTATGTTTTATGCGTTATGCGTTATGCGTTATGCGTTATGCGTTATGCGTTGTTCGTTATGCGTTATGCGTTGGGCGTTATACGTTTGCGTTATGCGTTATGCATTATGCGTTATGCGTTATGCATTATGCGTTATGCGTTATGCGTTATGCATTTTGCGTTATGCGCCATGCGTTATGCGTTATGAGTTATGCGTTATGCGTTATGCGTTATGCGTTATGCGTTATGCGTTATGCGTTATACGGTTTGAGTTATGCGTTATGCGTTATACGTTATTGGTTTATGCGTTATGCGTTATGCGTTATGCGTTATGCGTTATACGGTATGAGTTATGCGTTATGCGTTATGCGTTATGCGTTATACGGTATGAGTTATGCGTTATGCGTTATGCGTTATGCGTTATGCGTTATGCGTTATGCGTTATGCGTTATGCGTTATGCGTTATGCGTCATGCGTTATGCGTCATGCGTTATGCGTTATGCGTTATGCGTTATGCGTTATGCGTTATGCGTTATGCGTTATGCGTTATGCGTTATGCGTTATGCGTTATAAGGTTTGAGTTATGCGTTATGCGTTACACGTTATGCGTTATGCGTTATGCGTTATGCGTTATGCGTTATGGGTTATGCATTATGCGTTATGCGTTATGCGTTATGCGTTATGCGTTATGCGGTATGCTTTATGCGTTATGCGTTATGCGTTATACGGTATGAGTTATGCGTTATGCGTTATGCGTTATGCGTTATGCGTTATGCGTTGTGCGTTATGCGTTATGCGTTATGCGTTATGCGTTATGCGTTATGCGTTATGCGTTATGCTTTATGCGTTATGCGTTATGCGTTATGCATTTTGCGTTATGCGCCATGCGTTATGGGTTATGTTTTATGCGTTATGCGTTATGCGTTATGCGTTATGCGTTATGCGTTATGCGTTATGCGTTATGCGTTGTTCGTTATGCGTTATGCGTTCGGCGTTATACGTTTGCGTTATGCATTATGCGTTATGCGTTATGCATTATGCGTTATGCGTTATGCGTTATGCATTTTGCGTTATGCGCCATGCGTTATGCGTTATGAGTTATGCGTTATGCGTTATGCGTTATGCGTTATGCGTTATGCGTTATGCGTTATACGGTTTGAGTTATGCGTTATGCGTTATACGGTTTGAGTTATGCGTTATGCGTTATACGTTATTGGTTTATGCGTTATGCGTTATGCGTTATGCGTTATGCGTTATACGGTATGAGTTATGCGTTATGCGTTATGCGTTATGCGTTATGCGCCATGCGTTATGCGTTATGAGTTATGCGTTATGCGTTATGCGTTATGCGTTATGCGTTATGCGGTATGCTTTATGCGTTATGCGTTATGCGTTATACGGTATGAGTTATGCGTTATGCGTTATGCGTTATGCGTTATGCGTTATGCGTTGTGCGTTATGCGTTATGCGTTATGCGTTATGCGTTATGCTTTATGCGTTATGCGTTATGCGTTATGCATTTTGCGTTATGCGCCATGCGTTATGGGTTATGTTTTATGCGTTATGCGTTATGCGTTATGCGTTATGCGTTGTTCGTTATGCGTTATGCGTTGGGCGTTATACGTTTGCGTTATGCGTTATGCATTATGCGTTATGCGTTATGCATTATGCGTTATACGTTATGCGTTATGCATTTTGCGTTATGCGCCATGCGTTATGCGTTATGAGTTATGCGTTATGCGTTATGCGTTATGCGTTATGCGTTATGCGTTATGCGTTATACGGTTTGAGTTATGCGTTATGCGTTATACGTTATTGGTTTATGCGTTATGCGTTATGCGTTATGCGTTATGCGTTATACGGTATGTGTTATGCGTTATGCGTTATGCGTTATGCGTTATGCGCCATGCGTTATGCGTTATGAGTTATGCGTTATGCGTTATGCGTTATGCGTTATGCGTTATGAGTTATAATTTATGCGTTATGCGTTATGCGTTATGCGTTATGCGTTATGAGTTATGCGTTATGCGTTATGCATTTTGCGTTATGCGCCATGCGTTATGCGTTATGTGTTATGCGTTATGCGTTATGCGTTATGCGTTATGCGTTATGCGTTATGCGTTATGAGTTATAATTTATGCGTTATGCGTTATGCGTTATGAGTTATGCGTTATGCGTTATGCATTTTGCGTTATGCGCCATGCGTTATGCGTTATGCGTTATGCGTTATGCGTTATGCGTTATACGGTATGAGTTATGCGTTATGCGTTATGCGCCATGCGTTATGCGTTATGAGTTATGCGTTATGCGTTATGCGTTATGCGTTATGCGTTATGAGTTATAATTTATGCGTTATGCGTTATGCGTTATGCGTTATGAGTTATGCGTTATGCGTTATGCATTTTGCGTTATGCGCCATGCGTTATGCGTTATGCATTATGCGTTATGCGTTATGCGTTATGCGTTACGCGTTATACGGTATGAGTTATGCGTTATGCGTTATCCGTTATGCGTTATGCGTTATGCGTTATGCGTTATGCGTTATGCGTTATGCGTTATGCGTTATGCGTTATGCGTTATGCGTTATGCGTTATGCGTTATGCGTCATGCGTTATGCGTTATGCGTTATGCGTTAGGCGTTATGCGTTATGCGTTATGCGTTATGCGTTATGCTTTATGCGTTATGCTTTATGCGTTATGCGTTATGCGTTATACGGTATGAGTTATGCGTTATACGTTATGCGTTATGCGTTATGCGTTATGCGTTATGCGTTATGCGTTATGCGTTATGCGTTATGCGTTATGCGTTATGCGTTATGCGTTATGCGTTATGCGTTATGCGTTATGCGTTATGCGTTATGCGTTATGCGTTATGCGTTATACGGTTTGAGTTATGCGTTATGCGTTATACGTTATGCGTTATGCGTTATGCGTTATGCGTTATGCGTTATGCGTTATGCGTTATGCGTTATGCGTTATGCGTTATGCGTTATGCGTTATGCGTTATGCGTTATGCGTTATGCGTTATGCGTTATGCGTTATGCTTTATGCGTTATGCTTTATGCGTTATGCGTTATGCGTTATACGGTATGAGTTATGCGTTATGCGTTATGCGTTATGCGTTATGCGTTATGCGTTATGCGTTATGCTTTATGCGTTATGCGTTATGCGTTATGCATTTTGCGTTATGCGCCATGCGTTATGGGTTATGTTTTATGCGTTATGCGTTATGCGTTATGCGTTATGCGTTATGCGTTGTTCGTTATGCGTTATGCGTTGGGCGTTATACGTTTGCGTTATGCGTTATGCATTATGCGTTATGCGTTATGCATTATGCGTTATGCGTTATGCGTTATGCATTTTGCGTTATGCGCCATGCGTTATGCGTTATGAGTTATGCGTTATGCGTTATGCGTTATGCGTTATGCGTTATGCGTTATGCGTTATACGGTTTGAGTTATGCGTTATGCGTTATACGTTATTGGTTTATGCGTTATGCGTTATGCGTTATGCGTTATGCGTTATACGGTATGAGTTATGCGTTATGCGTTATGCGTTATGCGTTATACGGTATGAGTTATGCGTTATGCGTTATGCGTTATGCGTTATGCGTTATGCGTTATGCGTTATGCGTTATGCGTTATGCGTTATGCGTCATGCGTTATGCGTCATGCGTTATGCGTTATGCGTTATGCGTTATGCGTTATGCGTTATGCGTTATGCGTTATGCGTTATGCGTTATGCGTTATGCGTTATAAGGTTTGAGTTATGCGTTATGCGTTACACGTTATGCGTTATGCGTTATGCGTTATGCGTTATGCGTTATGGGTTATGCATTATGCGTTATGCGTTATGCGTTATGCGTTATGCGTTATGCGGTATGCTTTATGCGTTATGCGTTATGCGTTATACGGTATGAGTTATGCGTTATGCGTTATGCGTTATGCGTTATGCGTTATGCGTTATGCGTTGTGCGTTATGCGTTATGCGTTATGCGTTATGCGTTATGCGTTATGCGTTATGCGTTATGCTTTATGCGTTATGCGTTATGCGTTATGCATTTTGCGTTATGCGCCATGCGTTATGGGTTATGTTTTATGCGTTATGCGTTATGCGTTATGCGTTATGCGTTATGCGTTATGCGTTATGCGTTATGCGTTATGCGTTGTTCGTTATGCGTTATGCGTTCGGCGTTATACGTTTGCGTTATGCATTATGCGTTATGCGTTATGCATTATGCGTTATGCGTTATGCGTTATGCATTTTGCGTTATGCGCCATGCGTTATGCGTTATGAGTTATGCGTTATGCGTTATGCGTTATGCGTTATGCGTTATGCGTTATGCGTTATACGGTTTGAGTTATGCGTTATGCGTTATACGGTTTGAGTTATGCGTTATGCGTTATACGTTATTGGTTTATGCGTTATGCGTTATGCGTTATGCGTTATGCGTTATACGTTATGAGTTATGCGTTATGCGTTATGCGTTATGCGTTATGCGCCATGCGTTATGCGTTATGAGTTATGCGTTATGCGTTATGCGTTATGCGTTATGCGTTATGCGGTATGCTTTATGCGTTATGCGTTATGCGTTATACGGTATGAGTTATGCGTTATGCGTTATGCGTTATGCGTTATGCGTTATGCGTTGTGCGTTATGCGTTATGCGTTATGCGTTATGCGTTATGCTTTATGCGTTATGCGTTATGCGTTATGCTTTTTGCGTTATGCGCCATGCGTTATGGGTTATGTTTTATGCGTTATGCGTTATGCGTTATGCGTTATGCGTTGTTCGTTATGCGTTATGCGTTGGGCGTTATACGTTTGCGTTATGCGTTATGCATTATGCGTTATGCGTTATGCATTATGCGTTATGCGTTATGCGTTATGCATTTTGCGTTATGCGCCATGCGTTATGCGTTATGAGTTATGCGTTATGCGTTATGCGTTATGCGTTATGCGTTATGCGTTATGCGTTATACGGTTTGAGTTATGCGTTATGCGTTATACGTTATTGGTTTATGCGTTATGCGTTATGCGTTATGCGTTATGCGTTATACGGTATGTGTTATGCGTTATGCGTTATGCGTTATGCGTTATGCGCCATGCGTTATGCGTTATGAGTTATGCGTTATGCGTTATGCGTTATGCGTTATGAGTTATAATTTATGCGTTATGCGTTATGCGTTATGCGTTATGCGTTATGAGTTATGCGTTATGCGTTATGCATTTTGCGTTATGCGCCATGCGTTATGCGTTATGTGTTATGCGTTATGCGTTATGCGTTATGCGTTATGCGTTATGCGTTATGCGTTATGAGTTATAATTTATGCGTTATGCGTTATGCGTTATGAGTTATGCGTTATGCGTTATGCATTTTGCGTTATGCGCCATGCGTTATGCGTTATGCGTTATGCGTTATGCGTTATGCGTTATACGGTATGAGTTATGCGTTATGCGTTATGCGCCATGCGTTATGCGTTATGAGTTATGCGTTATGCGTTATGCGTTATGCGTTATGCGTTATGAGTTATAATTTATGCGTTATGCGTTATGCGTTATGCGTTATGCGTTATGAGTTATGCGTTATGCGTTATGCATTTTGCGTTATGCGCCATGCGTTATGCGTTATGCATTATGCGTTATGCGTTATGCGTTATGCGTTACGCGTTATACGGTATGAGTTATGCGTTATGCGTTATCCGTTATGCGTTATGCGTTATGCGTTATGCGTTATGCGTTATGCGTTATGCGTTATGCGTTATGCGTTATGCGTTATGCGTTATGCGTTATGCGTCATGCGTTATGCGTTATGCGTTATGCGTTATGCGTTATGCGTTATGCGTTATGCGTTATGCGTTATGCGTTATGCGTTATGCGTTATGCGTTATGCGTTATGCGTTATGCGTTATGCGTTATGCGTTATAAGGTTTGAGTTATGCGTTATGCGTTACACGTTATGCGTTATGCGTTATGCGTTATGCGTTATGCGTTATGGGTTATGCATTATGCGTTATGCGTTATGCGTTATGCGTTATGCGTTATGCGTTATGCGTTATGCGTTATGCGTTATGCGTTATGCGTTGTGCGTTATGCGTTATGCGTTATGCGTTATGCGTTATGCGTTATGCGTTATGCTTTATGCGTTATGCGTTATGCGTTATGCATTTTGCGTTATGCGCCATGCGTTATGGGTTATGTTTTATGCGTTATGCGTTATGCGTTATGCGTTATGCGTTATGCGTTATGCGTTATGCGTTATGCGTTGTTCGTTATGCGTTATGCGTTGGGCGTTATACGTTTGCGTTATGCGTTATGCATTATGCGTTATGCGTTATGCATTATGCGTTATGCGTTATGCGTTATGCATTTTGCGTTATGCGCCATGCGTTATGCGTTATGAGTTATGCGTTATGCGTTATGCGTTATGCGTTATGCGTTATGCGTTATGCGTTATGCGTTATACGGTTTGAGTTATGCGTTATGCGTTATGCGTTATACGTTATTGGTTTATGCGTTATGCGTTATGCGTTATGCGTTATGCGTTAGGCGTTATGCGTTACGCGTTATGCGTTATACGGTATGAGTTATGCGTTATGCGTTATGCGCCATGCGTTATGCGTTATGCGTTATGCGTTATGCGTTATGCGTTATGCGTTATGCGTTATGCGTTATGCGTTATGCGTTATGCGTTATGCGTTATGCGTTATGCGTCATGCGTTATGCGTCATGCGTTATGCGTTATGCGTTATGCGTTATGCGTTATGCGTTATGCGTTATGCGTTATGCGTTATGCGTTATGCGTTATGCGTTATGCGTTATGCGTTATAAGGTTTGAGTTATGCGTTATGCGTTACACGTTATGCGTTATGCGTTATGCGTTATGCGTTATGCGTTATGGGTTATGCATTATGCGTTATGCGTTATGCGTTATGCGTTATGCGTTATGCGTTATGCGGTATGCTTTATGCGTTATGCGTTATGCGTTATACGGTATGAGTTATGCGTTATGCGTTATGCGTTATGCGTTATGGGTTATGTTTTATGCGTTATGCGTTATGCGTTATGCGTTATGCGTTATGCGTTATGCGTTATGCGTTATGCGTTATGCGTTGTTCGTTATGCGTTATGCGTTCGGCGTTATACGTTTGCGTTATGCATTATGCGTTATGCGTTATGCATTATGCGTTATGCGTTATGCGTTATGCATTTTGCGTTATGCGCCATGCGTTATGCGTTATGAGTTATGCGTTATGCGTTATGCGTTATGCGTTATGCGTTATGCGTTATGCGTTATTCGGTTTGAGTTATGCGTTATGCGTTATACGGTTTGAGTTATGCGTTATGCGTTATACGTTATTGGTTTATGCGTTATGCGTTATGCGTTATGCGTTATGCGTTATACGGTATGAGTTATGCGTTATGCGTTATGCGTTATGCGTTATGCGCCATGCGTTATGCGTTATGAGTTATGCGTTATGCGTTATGCGTTATGCGTTATGCGTTATGCGGTATGCTTTATGCGTTATGCGTTATGCGTTATACGGTATGAGTTATGCGTTATGCGTTATGCGTTATGCGTTATGCGTTATGCGTTATGCGTTATGCGTTATGCGTTATGCGTTATGCGTTATGCTTTATGCGTTATGCGTTATGCGTTATGCATTTTGCGTTATGCGCCATGCGTTATGGGTTATGTTTTATGCGTTATGCGTTATGCGTTATGCGTTATGCGTTGTTCGTTATGCGTTATGCGTTGGGCGTTATACGTTTGCGTTATGCGTTATGCATTATGCGTTATGCGTTATGCATTATGCGTTATGCGTTATGCGTTATGCATTTTGCGTTATGCGCCATGCGTTATGCGTTATGAGTTATGCGTTATGCGTTATGCGTTATGCGTTATGCGTTATGCGTTATGCGTTATACGGTTTGAGTTATGCGTTATGCGTTATACGTTATTGGTTTATGCGTTATGCGTTATGCGTTATGCGTTATGCGTTATACGGTATGTGTTATGCGTTATGCGTTATGCGTTATGCGTTATGCGCCATGCGTTATGCGTTATGAGTTATGCGTTATGCGTTATGCGTTATGCGTTATGCGTTATGAGTTATAATTTATGCGTTATGCGTTATGCGTTATGCGTTATGCGTTATGAGTTATGCGTTATGCGTTATGCATTTTGCGTTATGCGCCATGCGTTATGCGTTATGTGTTATGCGTTATGCGTTATGCGTTATGCGTTATGCGTTATGCATTATGCGTTATGAGTTATAATTTATGCGTTATGCGTTATGCGTTATGAGTTATGCGTTATGCGTTATGCATTTTGCGTTATGCGCCATGCGTTATGCGTTATGCGTTATGCGTTATGCGTTATGCGTTATGCGTTATACGGTATGAGTTATGCGTTATGCGTTATGCGCCATGCGTTATGCGTTATGAGTTATGCGTTATGCGTTATGCGTTATGCGTTATGCGTTATGAGTTATAATTTATGCGTTATGCGTTATGCGTTATGCGTTATGAGTTATGCGTTATGCGTTATGCATTTTGCGTTATGCGCCATGCGTTATGCGTTATGCATTATGCGTTATGCGTTATGCGTTATGCGTTACGCGTTATACGGTATGAGTTATGCGTTATGCGTTATCCGTTATGCGTTATGCGTTATGCGTTATGCGTTATGCGTTATGCGTTATGCGTTATGCGTTATGCGTTATGCGTTATGCGTTATGCGTTATGCGTTATGCGTTATGCGTCATGCGTTATGCGTTATGCGTTATGCGTTATGCGTTATGCGTTATGCGTTATGCGTTATGCGTTATGCGTTATGCGTTATGCGTTATGCGTTATGCGTTATGCGTTATGCGTTATAAGGTTTGAGTTATGCGTTATGCGTTACACGTTATGCGTTATGCGTTATGCGTTATGCGTTATGGGTTATGCATTATGCGTTATGCGTTATGCGTTATGCGTTATGCGTTATGCGTTATGCGTTATGCGTTATGCGTTATGCGTTATGCGTTGTGCGTTATGCGTTATGCGTTATGCGTTATGCGTTATGCGTTATGCGTTATGCTTTATGCGTTATGCGTTATGCGTTATGCATTTTGCGTTATGCGCCATGCGTTATGGGTTATGTTTTATGCGTTATGCGTTATGCGTTATGCGTTATGCGTTATGCGTTATGCGTTATGCGTTATGCGTTGTTCGTTATGCGTTATGCGTTGGGCGTTATACGTTTGCGTTATGCGTTATGCATTATGCGTTATGCGTTATGCATTATGCGTTATGCGTTATGCGTTATGCATTTTGCGTTATGCGCCATGCGTTATGCGTTATGAGTTATGCGTTATGCGTTATGCGTTATGCGTTATGCGTTATGCGTTATGCGTTATACGGTTTGAGTTATGCGTTATGCGTTATGCGTTATACGTTATTGGTTTATGCGTTATGCGTTATGCGTTATGCGTTATGCGTTAGGCGTTATGCGTTACGCGTTATGCGTTATACGGTATGAGTTATGCGTTATGCGTTATGCGCCATGCGTTATGCGTTATGCGTTATGCGTTATGCGTTATGCGTTATGCGTTATGCGTTATGCGTTATGCGTTATGCGTTATGCGTTATGCGTTATGCGTCATGCGTTATGCGTTATGCGTTATGCGTTATGCGTTATGCGTTATGCGTTATGCGTTATGCGTTATGCGTTATGCGTTATGCGTTATGCGTTATGCGTTATGCGTTATAAGGTTTGAGTTATGCGTTATGCGTTACACGTTATGCGTTATGCGTTATGCGTTATGCGTTATGCGTTATGGGTTATGCATTATGCGTTATGCGTTATGCGTTATGCGTTATGCGTTATGCGTTATGCGTTATGCGTTATGCGTTATGCGTTATGCGTTATGCGTTATGCGTTATGCGTTATGCGTTATGCGTTATGCGTTATACGTTATGCGTTATGCGTTATGCGTTATGCGTTATGCGTTATGCTTTATGCGTTATGCGTTATGCGTTATGCGTTATGCGTTATGCGTTATGCGTTATGCGTTATGCGGTATGCTTTATGCGTTATGCGTTATGCGTTATACGGTATGAGTTATGCGTTATGCGTTATGCGTTATGCGTTATGCGTTATGCGTTGTGCGTTATGCGTTATGCGTTATGCGTTATGCGTTATGCGTTATGCGTTATGCTTTATGCGTTATGCGTTATGCGTTATGCATTTTGCGTTATGCGCCATGCGTTATGGGTTATGTTTTATGCGTTATGCGTTATGCGTTATGCGTTATGCGTTATGCGTTATGCGTTATGCGTTATGCGTTATGCGTTATGCGTTGTTCGTTATGCGTTATGCGTTCGGCGTTATACGTTTGCGTTATGCATTATGCGTTATGCGTTATGCATTATGCGTTATGCGTTATGCGTTATGCATTTTGCGTTATGCGCCATGCGTTATGCGTTATGAGTTATGCGTTATGCGTTATGCGTTATGCGTTATGCGTTATGCGTTATGCGTTATACGGTTTGAGTTATGCGTTATGCGTTATACGGTTTGAGTTATGCGTTATGCGTTATACGTTATTGGTTTATGCGTAATGCGTTATGCGTTATGCGTTATGCGTTATACGGTATGAGTTATGCGTTATGCGTTATGCGTTATGCGTTATGCGCCATGCGTTATGCGTTATGAGTTATGCGTTATGCGTTATGCGTTATGCGTTATGAGTTATGAGTTATAATTTATGCGTTATGCGTTATGCATTATGCGTTATGAGTTATGCGTTATGCGTTATGCATTTTGCGTTATGCGCCATGCGTTATGCGTTATGCGTTATGCGTTATGCGTTATGCGTTATGCGTTATGCGTTATGCGTTAGGCGTTATACGTTTGCGTTATGCGTTATGCGTTATGCGTTATGCTTTATGCGTTATGCGTTATGCTTTATGCGTTATGCATGATCCGTTATGCGTTAGGCGTTATGCGTTATGCGTTATGCGTTATGCGTTATGCTTTATGCGTTATGCTTTATGCGTTATGCGTTATGCGTTATACGGTATGAGTTATGCGTTATACGTTATGCGTTATGCGTTATGCGTTATGCGTTATGCGTTATGCGTTATGCGTTATGCGTTATGCGTTATGCGTTATGCGTTATGCGTTATGCGTTATGCGTTATGCGTTATGCGTTATGCGTTATGCGTTATGCGTTATGCGTTATACGGTTTGAGTTATGCGTTATGCGTTATACGTTATGCGTTATGCGTTATGCGTTATGCGTTATGCGTTATGCGTTATGCGTTATGCGTTATGCGTTATGCGTTATGCGTTATGCGTTATGCGTTATGCGTTATGCGTTATGCGTTATGCGTTATGCGTTATGCGTTATGCGTTATGCTTTATGCGTTATGCTTTATGCGTTATGCGTTATGCGTTATACGGTATGAGTTATGCGTTATGCGTTATGCGTTATGCGTTATGCGTTATGCGTTATGCGTTATGCTTTATGCGTTATGCGTTATGCGTTATGCATTTTGCGTTATGCGCCATGCGTTATGGGTTATGTTTTATGCGTTATGCGTTATGCGTTATGCGTTATGCGTTATGCGTTATGCGTTGTTCGTTATGCGTTATGCGTTGGGCGTTATACGTTTGCGTTATGCGTTATGCATTATGCGTTATGCGTTATGCATTATGCGTTATGCGTTATGCGTTATGCATTTTGCGTTATGCGCCATGCGTTATGCGTTATGAGTTATGCGTTATGCGTTATGCGTTATGCGTTATGCGTTATGCGTTATGCGTTATACGGTTTGAGTTATGCGTTATGCGTTATACGTTATTGGTTTATGCGTTATGCGTTATGCGTTATGCGTTATGCGTTATACGGTATGAGTTATGCGTTATGCGTTATGCGTTATGCGTTATGCGCCATGCGTTATGCGTTATGAGTTATGCGTTATGCGTTATGCGTTATGCGTTATGAGTTATAATTTATGCGTTATGCGTTATGCGTTATGCGTTATGCGTTATGAGTTATGCGTTATGCGTTATGCATTTTGCGTTATGCGCCATGCGTTATGCGTTATGTGTTATGCGTTATGCGTTATGCGTTATGCGTTATGCGTTATGCGTTATGAGTTATAATTTATGCGTTATGCGTTATGCGTTATGCGTTATGAGTTATGCGTTATGCGTTATGCATTTTGCGTTATGCGCCATGCGTTATGCGTTATGCGTTATGCGTTATGCGTTATGCGTTATGCGTTATACGGTATGAGTTATGCGTTATGCGTTATGCGCCATGCGTTATGCGTTATGAGTTATGCGTTATGCGTTATGCGTTATGCGTTATGCGTTATGAGTTATAATTTATGCGTTATGCGTTATGCGTTATGAGTTATGCGTTATGCGTTATGCATTTTGCGTTATGCGCCATGCGTTATGCGTTATGCATTATGCGTTATGCGTTATGCGTTATGCGTTACGCGTTATACTGTATGAGTTATGCGTTATGCGTTATGCGTTATGCGTTATGCGTTATGCGTTATGCGTTATGCGTTATGCGTTATGCGTTATGCGTTATGCGTCATGCGTTATGCGTTATGCGTTATGCGTTATGCGTTATGCGTTATGCGTTATGCGTTATGCGTTATGCGTTATGCGTTATGCGTTATGCGTTATGCGTTATGCGTTATGCGTTATAAGGTTTGAGTTATGCGTTATGCGTTACACGTTATGCGTTATGCGTTATGCGTTATGCGTTATGCGTTATGGGTTATGCATTATGCGTTATGCGTTATGCGTTATGCGTTATGCGTTATGCGTTATGCGTTATGCGTTATGCGTTATGCGTTATGCGTTATGCGTTATGCGTTATGCGTTATGCGTTATGCGTTATGCGTTATGCGTTATGCTTTATGCGTTATGCGTTATGCGTTATGCGTTATGCGTTATGCGTTATGCGTTATGCGTTATGCGGTATGCTTTATGCGTTATGCGTTATGCGTTATACGGTATGAGTTATGCGTTATGCGTTATGCGTTATGCGTTATGCGTTATGCGTTGTGCGTTATGCGTTATGCGTTATGCGTTATGCGTTATGCGTTATGCGTTATGCGTTATGCTTTATGCGTTATGCGTTATGCGTTATGCATTTTGCGTTATGCGCCATGCGTTATGGGTTATGTTTTATGCGTTATGCGTTATGCGTTATGCGTTATGCGTTATGCGTTATGCGTTATGCGTTATGCGTTATGCGTTATGCGTTGTTCGTTATGCGTTATGCGTTCGGCGTTATACGTTTGCGTTATGCATTATGCGTTATGCGTTATGCATTATGCGTTATGCGTTATGCGTTATGCATTTTGCGTTATGCGCCATGCGTTATGCGTTATGAGTTATGCGTTATGCGTTATGCGTTATGCGTTATGCGTTATGCGTTATGCGTTATACGGTTTGAGTTATGCGTTATGCGTTATACGGTTTGAGTTATGCGTTATGCGTTATGCGTTATGAGTTATAATTTATGCGTTATGCGTTATGCGTTATGAGTTATGCGTTATGCGTTATGCATTTTGCGTTATGCGCCATGCGTTATGCGTTATGCATTATGCGTTATGCGTTATGCGTTATGCGTTACGCGTTATACGGTATGAGTTATGCGTTATGCGTTATGCGTTATGCGTTATGCGTTATGCGTTATGCGTTATGCGTTATGCGTTATGCGTTATGCGTTATGCGTTATGCGTCATGCGTTATGCGTTATGCGTTATGCGTTATGCGTTATGCGTTATGCGTTATGCGTTATGCGTTATGCGTTATGCGTTATGCGTTATGCGTTATGCGTTATGCGTTATAAGGTTTGAGTTATGCGTTATGCGTTACACGTTATGCGTTATGCGTTATGCGTTATGCGTTATGCGTTATGGGTTATGCATTATGCGTTATGCGTTATGCGTTATGCGTTATGCGTTATGCGTTATGCGTTATGCGTTATGCGTTATGCGTTATGCGTTATGCGTTATGCGTTATGCGTTATGCGTTATGCGTTATGCGTTATGCGTTATGCGTTATGCGTTATGCGTTGTTCGTTATGCGTTATGCGTTCGGCGTTATACGTTTGCGTTATGCATTATGCGTTATGCGTTATGCATTATGCGTTATGCGTTATGCGTTATGCATTTTGCGTTATGCGCCATGCGTTATGCGTTATGAGTTATGCGTTATGCGTTATGCGTTATGCGTTATGCGTTATGCGTTATGCGTTATGCGTTATACGGTTTGAGTTATGCGTTATGCGTTATACGGTTTGAGTTATGCGTTATGCGTTATACGTTATTGGTTTATGCGTTATGCGTTATGCGTTATGCGTTATGCGTTATACGGTATGAGTTATGCGTTATGCGTTATGCGTTATGCGTTATGCGCCATGCGTTATGCGTTATGAGTTATGCGTTATGCGTTATGCGTTATGCGTTATGCGTTATGCGGTATGCTTTATGCGTTATGCGTTATGCGTTATACGGTATGAGTTATGCGTTATGCGTTATGCGTTATGCGTTATGCGTTATGCGTTATGCGTTATGCGTTATGCGTTATGCGTTATGCGTTATGCTTTATGCGTTATGCGTTATGCGTTATGCATTTTGCGTTATGCGCCATGCGTTATGGGTTATGTTTTATGCGTTATGCGTTATGCGTTATGCGTTATGCGTTGTTCGTTATGCGTTATGCGTTGGGCGTTATACGTTTGCGTTATGCGTTATGCATTATGCGTTATGCGTTATGCATTATGCGTTATGCGTTATGCGTTATGCATTTTGCGTTATGCGCCATGCGTTATGCGTTATGAGTTATGCGTTATGCGTTATGCGTTATGCGTTATGCGTTATGCGTTATGCGTTATGCGTTATACGGTTTGAGTTATGCGTTATGCGTTATACGTTATTGGTTTATGCGTTATGCGTTATGCGTTATGCGTTATGCGTTATACGGTATGAGTTATGCGTTATGCGTTATGCGTTATGCGTTATGCGCCATGCGTTATGCGTTATGAGTTATGCGTTATGCGTTATGCGTTATGCGTTATGCGTTATGAGTTATAATTTATGCGTTATGCGTTATGCGTTATGCGTTATGCGTTATGAGTTATGCGTTATGCGTTATGCATTTTGCGTTATGCGCCATGCGTTATGCGTTATGTGTTATGCGTTATGCGTTATGCGTTATGCGTTATGCGTTATGAGTTATAATTTATGCGTTATGCGTTATGCGTTATGCGTTATGAGTTATGCGTTATGCGTTATGCATTTTGCGTTATGCGCCATGCGTTATGCGTTATGCGTTATGCGTTATGCGTTATGCGTTATACGGTATGAGTTATGCGTTATGCGTTATGCGCCATGCGTTATGCGTTATGAGTTATGCGTTATGCGTTATGCGTTATGCGTTATGCGTTATGAGTTATAATTTATGCGTTATGCGTTATGCGTTATGCGTTATGAGTTATGCGTTATGCGTTATGCATTTTGCGTTATGCGCCATGCGTTATGCGTTATGCATTATGCGTTATGCGTTATGCGTTATGCGTTACGCGTTATACGGTATGAGTTATGCGTTATGCGTTATGCGTTATGCGTTATGCGTTATGCGTTATGCGCCATGCGTTATGCGTTATGAGTTATGCGTTATGCGTTATGCGTTATGCGTTCGGCGTTATACGTTTGCGTTATGCATTATGCGTTATGCGTTATGCATTATGCGTTATGCGTTATGCGTTATGCATTTTGCGTTATGCGCCATGCGTTATGCGTTATGAGTTATGCGTTATGCGTTATGCGTTATGCGTTATGCGTTATGCGTTATGCGTTATGCGTTATGCGTTATGCATTTTGCGTTATGCGCCATGCGTTATGGGTTATGTTTTATGCGTTATGCGTTATGCGTTATGCGTTATGCGTTATGCGTTATGCGTTATGCGTTATGCGTTATGCGTTGTTCGTTATGCGTTATGCGTTGGGCGTTATACGTTTGCGTTATGCGTTATGCATTATGCGTTATGCGTTATGCATTATGCGTTATGCGTTATGCGTTATGCATTTTGCGTTATGCGCCATGCGTTATGCGTTATGAGTTATGCGTTATGCGTTATGCGTTATGCGTTATGCGTTATGCGTTATGCGTTACGCGTTATGCGTTATACGGTATGAGTTATGCGTTATGCGTTATGCGCCATGCGTTATGCGTTATGAGTTATGCGTTATGCGTTATGCGTTATGCGTTATGCGTTATGAGTTATAATTTATGCGTTATGCGTTATGCGTTATGCGTTATGAGTTATGCGTTATGCGTTATGCATTTTGCGTTATGCGCCATGCGTTATGCGTTATGCATTATGCGTTATGCGTTATGCGTTATGCGTTACGCGTTATACGGTATGAGTTATGCGTTATGCGTTATGCGTTATGCGTTATGCGTTATGCGTTATGCGTTATGCGTTATGCGTTATGCGTTATGCGTTATGCGTTATGCGTTATGCGTTATGCGTTATGCGTTATGCGTTATGCGGTATGCGTTATGCGTCATGCGTTATGCGTTATGCGTTATGCGTTATGCGTTATGCGTTATGCGTTATGCATTTTGCGTTATGCGCCATGCGTTATGCGTTATGAGTTATGCGTTATGCGTTATGCGTTATGCGTTATGCGTTATACGGTTTGAGTTATGCGTTATGCGTTATACGGTTTGAGTTATGCGTTATGCGTTATGCGTTATGAGTTACAATTTATGCGTTATGCGTTATGCGTTATGAGTTATGCGTTATGCGTTATGCATTTTGCGTTATGCGCCATGCGTTATGCGTTATGCATTATGCGTTATGCGTTATGCGTTATGCGTTACGCGTTATACGGTATGAGTTATGCGTTATGCGTTATGCGTTATGCGTTATGCGTTATGCGTTATGCGTTATGCGTTATGCGTTATGCGTTATGCGTTATGCGTTATGCGTCATGCGTTATGCGTTATGCGTTATGCGTTATGCGTTATGCGTTATGCGTTATGCGTTATGCGTTATGCGTTATGCGTTATGCGTTATGCGTTATGCGTTATAAGGTTTGAGTTATGCGTTATGCGTTACACGTTATGCGTTATGCGTTATGCGTTATGCGTTATGCGTTATGGGTTATGCATTATGCGTTATGCGTTATGCGTTATGCGTTATGCGTTATGCGTTATGCGTTATGCGTTATGCGTTATGCGTTATGCGTTATGCGTTATGCGTTATGCGTTATGCGTTATGCGTTATGCTTTATGCGTTATGCGTTATGCGTTATGCGTTATGCGTTATGCGTTATGCGTTATGCGTTATGCGGTATGCTTTATGCGTTATGCGTTATGCGTTATACGGTATGAGTTATGCGTTATGCGTTATGCGTTATGCGTTATGCGTTATGCGTTGTGCGTTATGCGTTATGCGTTATGCGTTATGCGTTATGCGTTATGCGTTATGCGTTATGCTCTATGCGTTATGCGTTATGCGTTATGCATTTTGCGTTATGCGCCATGCGTTATGGGTTATGTTTTATGCGTTATGCGTTATGCGTTATGCGTTATGCGTTATGCGTTATGCGTTATGCGTTATGCGTTGTTCGTTATGCGTTATGCGTTCGGCGTTATACGTTTGCGTTATGCATTATGCGTTATGCGTTATGCATTATGCGTTATGCGTTATGCGTTATGCATTTTGCGTTATGCGCCATGCGTTATGCGTTATGAGTTATGCGTTATGCGTTATGCGTTATGCGTTATGCGTTATGCGTTATGCGTTATGCGTTATACGGTTTGAGTTATGCGTTATGCGTTATACGGTTTGAGTTATGCGTTATGCGTTATACGTTATTGGTTTATGCGTTATGCGTTATGCGTTATGCGTTATGCGTTATACGGTATGAGTTATGCGTTATGCGTTATGCGTTATGCGTTATGCGCCATGCGTTATGCGTTATGAGTTATGCGTTATGCGTTATGCGTTATGCGTTATGCGTTATGCGGTATGCTTTATGCGTTATGCGTTATGCGTTATACGGTATGAGTTATGCGTTATGCGTTATGCGTTATGCGTTATGCGTTATGCGTTATGCGTTATGCGTTATGCGTTATGCGTTATGCGTTATGCTTTATGCGTTATGCGTTATGCGTTATGCATTTTGCGTTATGCGCCATGCGTTATGGGTTATGTTTTATGCGTTATGCGTTATGCGTTATGCGTTATGCGTTGTTCGTTATGCGTTATGCGTTGGGCGTTATACGTTTGCGTTATGCGTTATGCATTATGCGTTATGCGTTATGCATTATGCGTTATGCGTTATGCGTTATGCATTTTGCGTTATGCGCCATGCGTTATGCGTTATGAGTTATGCGTTATGCGTTATGCGTTATGCGTTATGCGTTATGCGTTATGCGTTATGCGTTATACGGTTTGAGTTATGCGTTATGCGTTATACGTTATTGGTTTATGCGTTATGCGTTATGCGTTATGCGTTATGCGTTATACGGTATGAGTTATGCGTTATGCGTTATGCGTTATGCGTTATGCGCCATGCGTTATGCGTTATGAGTTATGCGTTATGCGTTATGCGTTATGCGTTATGCGTTATGAGTTATAATTTATGCGTTATGCGTTATGCGTTATGCGTTATGCGTTATGAGTTATGCGTTATGCGTTATGCATTTTGCGTTATGCGCCATGCGTTATGCGTTATGTGTTATGCGTTATGCGTTATGCGTTATGCGTTATGCGTTATGAGTTATAATTTATGCGTTATGCGTTATGCGTTATGCGTTATGAGTTATGCGTTATGCGTTATGCATTTTGCGTTATGCGCCATGCGTTATGCGTTATGCGTTATGCGTTATGCGTTATGCGTTATACGGTATGAGTTATGCGTTATGCGTTATGCATTTTGCGTTATGCGTTATGAGTTATGCGTTATGCGTTATGCGTTATGCGTTATGCGTTATGAGTTATAATTTATGCGTTATGCGTTATGCGTTATGCGTTATGAGTTATGCGTTATGCGTTATGCATTTTGCGTTATGCGCCATGCGTTATGCGTTATGCATTATGCGTTATGCGTTATGCGTTATGCGTTACGCGTTATACGGTATGAGTTATGCGTTATGCGTTATGCGTTATGCGTTATGCGTTATGCGTTATGCGTTATGCGTTATGCGTTATGCGTTATGCGTTATGCGTTATGCGTTATGCGTTATGCGTTATGCGTTATGCGTTATGCGTTATGCGTCATGCGTTATGCGTTATGCGTTATGCGTTATGCGTTATGCGTTATGCGTTATGCGTTATGCGTTATGCGTTATGCGTTATGCGTTATGCGTTATGCGTTATGCGTTATGCGTTATAAGGTTTGAGTTATGCGTTATGCGTTACACGTTATGCGTTATGCGTTATGCGTTATGCGTTATGCGTTATGGGTTATGCATTATGCGTTATGCGTTATGCGTTATGCGTTATGCGTTATGCGTTATGCGTTATGCGTTATGCGTTATGCGTTATGCGTTATGCGTTATGCGTTATGCGTTATGCGTTATGCGTTATGCGTTATGCGTTATGCGTTATGCGTTATGCGTTATGCGTTATGCGTTATGCGTTATGCGTTATGCGTTATGCGTTATGCTTTATGCGTTATGCGTTATGCGTTATGCGTTATGCGTTGTGCGTTATGCGTTATGCGTTATGCGTTATGCGTTATGCGTTATGCTTTATGCGTTATGCGTTATGCGTTATGCATTTTGCGTTATGCGCCATGCGTTATGGGTTATGTTTTATGCGTTATGCGTTATGCGTTATGCGTTATGCGTTATGCGTTATGCGTTATGCGTTATGCGTTATGCGTTGTTCGTTATGCGTTATGCGTTGGGCGTTATACGTTTGCGTTATGCGTTATGCATTATGCGTTATGCGTTATGCATTATGCGTTATGCGTTATGCGTTATGCATTTTGCGTTATGCGCCATGCGTTATGCGTTATGAGTTATGCGTTATGCGTTATGCGTTATGCGTTACGCGTTATGCGTTATACGGTATGAGTTATGCGTTATGCGTTATGCGCCATGCGTTATGCGTTATGAGTTATGCGTTATGCGTTATGCGTTATGCGTTATGCGTTATGAGTTATAATTTATGCGTTATGCGTTATGCGTTATGCGTTATGAGTTATGCGTTATGCGTTATGCATTTTGCGTTATGCGCCATGCGTTATGCGTTATGCATTATGCGTTATGCGTTATGCGTTATGCGTTACGCGTTATACGGTATGAGTTATGCGTTATGCGTTATGCGTTATGCGTTATGCGTTATGCGTTATGCGTTATGCGTTATGCGTTATGCGTTATGCGTTATGCGTTATGCGTTATGCGTTATGCGTTATGCGTTATGCGGTATGCGTTATGCGTCATGCGTTATGCGTTATGCGTTATGCGTTATGCGTTATGCGTTATGCGTTATGCGTTATGCGTTATGCGTTATGCGTTATGCGTTATGCGTTATGCGTTATGCGTTATGCGTTATGCGTTATAAGGTTTGAGTTATGCGTTATGCGTTACACGTTATGCGTTATGCGTTATGCGTTATGCGTTATGCGTTATGGGTTATGCATTATGCGTTATGCGTTATGCGTTATGCGTTATGCGTTATGCGTTATGCGTTATGCGTTATGCGTTATGCGTTATGCGTTATGCGTTATGCGTTATGCGTTATGCGTTATGCGTTATGCGTTATGCGTTATGCGTTATGCGTTATGCGTTATGCGTTATGCGTTATGCGTTATGCGTTATGCGTTATGCTTTATGCGTTATGCGTTATGCGTTATGCGTTATGCGTTATGCGTTATGCGTTATGCGTTATGCGGTATGCTTTATGCGTTATGCGTTATGCGTTATACGGTATGAGTTATGCGTTATGCGTTATGCGTTATGCGTTATGCGTTATGTGTTGTGCGTTATGCGTTATGCGTTATGCGTTATGCGTTATGCGTTATGCGTTATGCTTTATGCGTTATGCGTTATGCGTTATGCATTTTGCGTTATGCGCCATGCGTTATGGGTTATGTTTTATGCGTTATGCGTTATGCGTTATGCGTTATGCGTTATGCGTTATGCGTTATGCGTTATGCGTTGTTCGTTATGCGTTATGCGTTCCGCGTTATACGTTTGCGTTATGCATTATGCGTTATGCGTTATGCATTATGCGTTATGCGTTATGCGTTATGCATTTTGCGTTATGCGCCATGCGTTATGCGTTATGAGTTATGCGTTATGCGTTATGCGTTATGCGTTATGCGTTATGCGTTATGCGTTATGCGTTATACGGTTTGAGTTATGCGTTATGCGTTATACGGTTTGAGTTATGCGTTATGCGTTATACGTTATTGGTTTATGCGTTATGCGTTATGCGTTATGCGTTATGCGTTATGCGTTATACGGTATGAGTTATGCGTTATGCGTTATGCGTTATGCGTTATGCGCCATGCGTTATGCGTTATGAGTTATGCGTTATGCGTTATGCGTTATGCGTTATGAGTTATGAGGTATAATTTATGCGTTATGCGTTATGCATTATGCGTTATGAGTTATGCGTTATGCGTTATGCATTTTGCGTTATGCGCCATGCGTTATGCGTTATGCGTTATGCGTTATGCGTTATGCGTTATGCGTTATGCGTTATGCGTTAGGCGTTATACGTTTGCGTTATGCGTTATGCGTTATGCGTTATGCTTTATGCGTTATGCGTTATGCTTTATGCGTTATGCATGATCCGTTATGCGTTAGGCGTTATGCGTTATGCGTTATGCGTTATGCGTTATGCTTTATGCGTTATGCTTTATGCGTTATGCGTTATGCGTTATACGGTATGAGTTATGCGTTATACGTTATGCGTTATGCGTTATGCGTTATGCGTTATGCGTTATGCGTTATGGGTTATGCATTATGCGTTATGCGTTATGCGTTATGCGTTATGCGTTATGCGTTATGCGTTATGCGTTATGCGTTATGCGTTATGCGTTATGCGTTATGCGTTATGCGTTATGCGTTATGCGTTATGCGTTATGCGTTATGCGTTATGCGTTATGCGTTATGCGTTATGCGTTATGCGTTATGCGTTATGCGTTATGCGTTATGCGTTATGCGTTATGCTTTATGCGTTATGCGTTATGCGTTATGCGTTATGCGTTATGCGTTATGCGTTATGCGTTATGCGGTATGCTTTATGCGTTATGCGTTATGCGTTATACGGTATGAGTTATGCGTTATGCGTTATGCGTTATGCGTTATGCGTTATGCGTTGTGCGTTATGCGTTATGCGTTATGCGTTATGCGTTATGCGTTATGCGTTATGCTTTATGCGTTATGCGTTATGCGTTATGCATTTTGCGTTATGCGCCATGCGTTATGGGTTATGTTTTATGCGTTATGCGTTATGCGTTATGCGTTATGCGTTATGCGTTATGCGTTATGCGTTATGCGTTATGCGTTGTTCGTTATGCGTTATGCGTTCCGCGTTATACGTTTGCGTTATGCATTATGCGTTATGCGTTATGCATTATGCGTTATGCGTTATGCGTTATGCATTTTGCGTTATGCGCCATGCGTTATGCGTTATGAGTTATGCGTTATGCGTTATGCGTTATGCGTTATGCGTTATGCGTTATGCGTTATACGGTTTGAGTTATGCGTTATGCGTTATACGGTTTGAGTTATGCGTTATGCGTTATACGTTATTGGTTTATGCGTTATGCGTTATGCGTTATGCGTTATGCGTTATACGGTATGAGTTATGCGTTATGCGTTATGCGTTATGCGTTATGCGCCATGCGTTATGCGTTATGAGTTATGCGTTATGCGTTATGCGTTATGCGTTATGAGTTATGAGTTATAATTTATGCGTTATGCGTTATGCATTATGCGTTATGAGTTATGCGTTATGCGTTATGCATTTTGCGTTATGCGCCATGCGTTATGCGTTATGCGTTATGCGTTATGCGTTATGCGTTAGGCGTTATACGTTTGCGTTATGCGTTATGCGTTATGCGTTATGCTTTATGCGTTATGCGTTATGCTTTATGCGTTATGCATGATCCGTTATGCGTTAGGCGTTATGCGTTATGCGTTATGCGTTATGCGTTATGCTTTATGCGTTATGCTTTATGCGTTATGCGTTATGCGTTATACGGTATGAGTTATGCGTTATACGTTATGCATTATGCGTTATGCGTTATGCGTTATGCGTTATGCGTTATGCGTTATGCGTTATGCGTTATGCGTTATGCGTTATGCGTTATGCGTTATGCGTTATGCGTTATGCGTTATGCGTTATGCGTTATGCGTTATGCGTTATACGGTTTGAGTTGTGCGTTATGCGTTATACGTTATGCGTTATGCGTTATGCGTTATGCGTTATGCGTTATGCGTTATGCGTTATGCGTTATGCGTTATGCGTTATGCGTTATGCGTTATGCGTTATGCGTTATGCGTTATGCGTTATGCGTTATGCGTTATGCTTTATGCGTTATGCTTTATGCGTTATGCGTTATGCGTTATACGGTATGAGTTATGCGTTATGCGTTATGCGTTATGCGTTATGCGTTATGCGTTATGCGTTATGCTTTATGCGTTATGCGTTATGCGTTATGCATTTTGCGTTATGCGCCATGCGTTATGGGTTATGTTTTATGCGTTATGCGTTATGCGTTATGCGTTATGCGTTATGCGTTGTTCGTTATGCGTTATGCGTTGGGCGTTATACGTTTGCGTTATGCGTTATGCATTATGCGTTATGCGTTATGCATTTTGCGTTATGCGTTATGCGTTATGCATTTTGCGTTATGCGCCATGCGTTATGCGTTATGCGTTATGCGTTATGCGTTATGCGTTATACTGTTTGAGTTATGCGTTATGCGTTATACGTTATTGGTTTATGCGTTATGCGTTATGCGTTATGCGTTATGCGTTATACGGTATGAGTTATGCGTTATGCGTTATGCGTCATGCGTTATGCGTTATGCGTTATGCGTTATGCGTTATGCGTTATGCGTTATGCGTTATGCGTTATGCGTTATGCGTTATGCGTTATGCGTTATGCGTTATAAGGTTTGAGTTATGCGTTATGCGTTACACGTTATGCGTTATGCGTTATGCGTTATGCGTTATGCGTTATGGGTTATGCATTATGCGTTATGCGTTATGCGTTATGCGTTATGCGTTATGCGTTATGCGTTATGCGTTATGCGTTATGCGTTATGCGTTATGCGTTATGCGTTATGCGTTATGCGTTATGCGTAATGCTTTATGCGTTATGCGTTATGCGTTATGCGTTATGCGTTATGCGTTATGCGTTATGCGTTATGCGTTATGCGGTATGCTTTATGCGTTATGCGTTATGCGTTATACGGTATGAGTTATGCGTTATGCGTTATGCGTTATGCGTTATGCGTTATGCGTTGTGCGTTATGCGTTATGCGTTATGCGTTATGCGTTATGCGTTATGCGTTATGCTTTATGCGTTATGCGTTATGCGTTATGCATTTTGCGTTATGCGCCATGCGTTATGGGTTATGTTTTATGCGTTATGCGTTATGCGTTATGCGTTATGCGTTATGCGTTATGCGTTATGCGTTGTTCGTTATGCGTTATGCGTTCGGCGTTATGCGTTATGCGTTATGCTTTATGCGTTATGCTTTATGCGTTATGCGTTATGCGATATACGGTATGAGTTATGCGTTATGCGTTATGCGTTATGCGTTATGCGTTATGCGTTATGCTTTATGCGTTATGCGTTATGCGTTATGCATTTTGCGTTATGCGCCATGCGTTATGGGTTATGTTTTATGCGTTATGCGTTATGCGTTATGCGTTATGCGTTATGCGTTGTTCGTTATGCGTTATGCGTTGGGCGTTATACGTTTGCGTTATGCGTTATGCATTATGCGTTATGCGTTATGCATTATGCGTTATGCGTTATGCGTTATGCATTTTGCGTTATGCGCCATGCGTTATGCGTTATGCGTTATGCGTTATGCGTTATGCGTTATGCGTTATACTGTTTGAGTTATGCGTTATGCGTTATACGTTATTGGTTTATGCGTTATGCGTTATGCGTTATGCGTTATGCGTTATACGGTATGAGTTATGCGTTATGCGTTATGCGTCATGCGTTATGCGTTATGCGTTATGCGTTATGCGTTATGCGTTATGCGTTATGCGTTATGCGTTATGCGTTATGCGTTATGCGTTATGCGTTATGCGTTATGCGTTATAAGGTTTGAGTTATGCGTTATGCGTTACACGTTATGCGTTATGCGTTATGCGTTATGCGTTATGCGTTATGGGTTATGCATTATGCGTTATGCGTTATGCGTTATGCGTTATGCGTTATGCGTTATGCGTTATGCGTTATGCGTTATGCGTTATGCGTTATGCGTTATGCGTTATGCGTAATGCTTTATGCGTTATGCGTTATGCGTTATGCGTTATGCGTTATGCGTTATGCGTTATGCGTTATGCGGTATGCTTTATGCGTTATGCGTTATGCGTTATACGGTATGAGTTATGCGTTATGCGTTATGCGTTATGCGTTATGCGTTATGCGTTGTGCGTTATGCGTTATGCGTTATGCGTTATGCGTTATGCGTTATGCGTTATGCGTTATGCTTTATGCGTTATGCGTTATGCGTTATGCATTTTGCGTTATGCGCCATGCGTTATGGGTTATGTTTTATGCGTTATGCGTTATGCGTTATGCGTTATGCGTTATGCGTTATGCGTTATGCGTTATGCGTTGTTCGTTATGCGTTATGCGTTCGGCGTTATACGTTTGCGTTATGCATTATGCGTTATGCGTTATGCAGTATGCGTTATGCGTTATGCGTTATGCATTTTGCGTTATGCGCCATGCGTTATGCGTTATGAGTTATGCGTTATGCGTTATGCGTTATGCGTTATGCGTTATGCGTTATGCGTTATGCGTTATACGGTTTGAGTTATGCGTTATGCGTTATACGGTTTGAGTTATGCGTTATGCGTTATACGTTATTGGTTTATGCGTTATGCGTTATGCGTTATGCGTTATGCGATATACGGTATGAGTTATGCGTTATGCGTTATGCGTTATGCGTTATGCGCCATGCGTTATGCGTTATGAGTTATGCGTTATGCGTTATGCGTTATGCGTTATGCGTTATGCGGTATGCTTTATGCGTTATGCGTTATGCGTTATACGGTATGAGTTATGCGTTATGCGTTATGCGTTATGCGTTATGCGTTATGCGTTGTGCGTTATGCGTTATGCGTTATGCGTTATGCGTTATGCTTTATGCGTTATGCGTTATGCGTTATGCATTTTGCGTTATGCGCCATGCGTTATGGGTTATGTTTTATGCGTTATGCGTTATGCGTTATGCGTTATGCGTTGTTCGTTCTCCGTTATGCGTTGGGCGTTATACGTTTGCGTTATGCGTTATGCATTATGCGTTATGCGTTATGCATTATGCGTTATGCGTTATGCGTTATGCATTTTGCGTTATGCGCCATGCGTTATGCGTTATGAGTTATGCGTTATGCGTTATGCGTTATGCGTTATGCGTTATGCGTTATGCGTTATGCGTTATACGGTTTGAGTTATGCGTTATGCGTTATACGTTATTGGTTTATGCGTTATGCGTTATGCGTTATGCGTTATGCGTTATACGGTATGAGTTATGCGTTATGCGTTATGCGTTATGCGTTATGCGCCATGCGTTATGCGTTATGAGTTATGCGTTATGCGTTATGCGTTATGCGTTATGCGTTATGAGTTATAATTTATGCGTTATGCGTTATGCGTTATGCGTTATGCGTTATGAGTTATGCGTTATGCGTTATGCATTTTGCGTTATGCGCCATGCGTTATGCGTTATGCGTTATGCGTTATGCGTTATGCGTTATGCGTTATGCGTTATGCGTTATGCGTTATGAGTTATAATTTATGCGTTATGCGTTATGCGTTATGCGTTATGAGTTATGCGTTATGCGTTATGCATTTTGCGTTATGCGCCATGCGTTATGCGTTATGCGTTATGCGTTATGCGTTATGCGTTATGCGTTATACGGTATGAGTTATGCGTTATGCGTTATGCGCCATGCGTTATGCGTTATGAGTTATGCGTTATGCGTTATGCGTTATGCGTTATGCGTTATGAGTTATAATTTATGCGTTATGCGTTATGCGTTATGCGTTATGAGTTATGCGTTATGCGTTATGCATTTTGCGTTATGCGCCATGCGTTATGCGTTATGCATTATGCGTTATGCGTTATGCGTTATGCGTTACGCGTTATACGGTATGAGTTATGCGTTATGCGTTATGCGTTATGCGTTATGCGTTATGCGTTATGCGTTATGCGTTACGCGTTATGCGTTATGCGTTATGCGTTATGCGTTATGCGTTATGCGTTATGCGTTATGCGTTATGCGTCATGCGTTATGCGTTATGCGTTATGCGTTATGCGTTATGCGTTATGCGTTATGCGTTATGCGTTATGCGTTATGCGTTATGCGTTATGCGTTATGCGTTATGCGTTATGCGTTATAAGGTTTGAGTTATGCGTTATGCGTTACACGTTATGCGTTATGCGTTATGCGTTATGCGTTATGCGTTATGGGTTATGCATTATGCGTTATGCGTTATGCGTTATGCGTTATGCGTTATGCGTTATGCGTTATGCGTTATGCGTTATGCGTTATGCGTTATGCGTTATGCGTTATGCGTTATGCGTTATGCGTTATGCGTTATGCGTTATGCGTTATGCGTTATGCGTTATGCGTTATGCGTTATGCGTTATGCTTTATGCGTTATGCGTTATGCGTTATGCGTTATGCGGTGTGCGTTATGCGTTATGCGTTATGCGTTATGCGTTATGCGTTATGCGTTATGCGTTATGCTTTATGCGTTATGCGTTATGCGTTATGCATTTTGCGTTATGCGCCATGCGTTATGGGTTATGTTTTATGCGTTATGCGTTATGCGTTATGCGTTATGCGTTATGCGTTATGCGTTATGCGTTATGCGTTATGCGTTATGCGTTATGCGTTGTTCGTTATGCGTTATGCGTTGGGCGTTATACGTTTGCGTTATGCGTTATGCATTATGCGTTATGCGTTATGCATTATGCGTTATGCGTTATGCGTTATGCATTTTGCGTTATGCGCCATGCGTTATGCGTTATGAGTTATGCGTTATGCGTTATGCGTTATGCGTTATGCGTTATGCGTTATGCGTTATACGGTTTGAGTTATGCGTTATGCGTTATACGGTTTGAGTTATGCGTTATGCGTTATACGTTATTGGTTTATGCGTTATGCGTTATGCGTTATGCGTTATGGGTTATGCGTTATGCGTTACGCGTTATGCGTTATACGGTATGAGTTATGCGTTATGCGTTATGCGCCATGCGTTATGCGTTATGAGTTATGCGTTATGCGTTATGCGTTATGCGTTATGCGTTATGAGGTATAATTTATGCGTTATGCGTTATGCGTTATGCGTTATGAGTTATGCGTTATGCGTTATGCATTTTGCGTTATGCGTTATGCATTATGCGTTATGCGTTATGCGTTATGCGTTACGCGTTATACGGTATGAGTTATGCGTTATGCGTTATGCGTTATGCGTTATGCGTTATGCGTTATGCGTTATGCGTTATGCGTTATGCGTTATGCGTTATGCGTTATGCGTTATGCGTTATGCGTCATGCGTTATGCGTTATGCGTTATGCGTTATGCGTTATGCGTTATGCGTTATGCGTTATGCGTTATGCGTTATGCGTTATGCGTTATGCGTTATGCGTTATGCGTTATGCGTTATGCGTTATGCGTTATGCGTTATGCGTTATGCGTTATGCGTTATGCGTTATGCGTTATGCGTTATGCGTTATGCGTTATGCGTTATGCGTTATGCGTTATGCGTTATGCGTTATGCGTTATGCGTTATGCTTTATGCGTTATGCGTTATGCGTTATGCGTTATGCGTTATGCGTTATGCGTTATGCGTTATGCGGTATGCTTTATGCGTTATGCGTTATGCGTTATACGGTATGAGTTATGCGTTATGCGTTATGCGTTATGCGTTATGCGTTATGCGTTGTGCGTTATGCGTTATGCGTTATGCGTTATGCGTTATGCGTTATGCGTTATGCTTTATGCGTTATGCGTTATGCGTTATGCATTTTGCGTTATGCGCCATGCGTTATGGGTTATGTTTTATGCGTTATGCGTTATGCGTTATGCGTTATGCGTTATGCGTTATGCGTTATGCGTTATGCGTTATGCGTTGTTCGTTATGCGTTATGCGTTCGGCGTTATACGTTTGCGTTATGCATTATGCGTTATGCGTTATGCATTATGCGTTATGCGTTATGCGTTATGCATTTTGCGTTATGCGCCATGCGTTATGCGTTATGAGTTATGCGTTATGCGTTATGCGTTATGCGTTATGCGTTATGCGTTATACGGTTTGAGTTATGCGTTATGCGTTATACGGTTTGAGTTATGCGTTATGCGTTATACGTTATTGGTTTATGCGTTATGCGTTATGCGTTATGCGTTATGCGTTATACGGTATGAGTTATGCGTTATGCGTTATGCGTTATGCGTTATGCGCCATGCGTTATGCGTTATGAGTTATGCGTTATGCGTTATGCGTTATGCGTTATGAGTTATGAGTTATAATTTATGCGTTATGCGTTATGCATTATGCGTTATGAGTTATGCGTTATGCGTTATGCATTTTGCGTTATGCGCCATGCGTTATGCGTTATGCGTTATGCGTTATGCGTTATGCGTTATGCGTTATGCGTTATGCGTTATGCGTTAGGCGTTATACGTTTGCGTTATGCGTTATGCGTTATGCGTTATGCTTTATGCGTTATGCGTTATGCTTTATGCGTTATGCATGATCCGTTATGCGGTAGGCGTTATGCGTTATGCGTTATGCGTTATGCGTTATGCTTTATGCGTTATGCTTTATGCGTTATGCGTTATGCGTTATACGGTATGAGTTATGCGTTATACGTTATGCGTTATGCGTTATGCGTTATGCGTTATGCGTTATGCGTTATGCGTTATGCGTTATGCGTTATGCGTTATGCGTTATGCGTTATGCGTTATGCGTTATGCGTTATGCGTTATACGGTTTGAGTTATGCGTTATGCGTTATACGTTATGCGTTATGCGTTATGCGTTATGCGTTATGCGTTATGCGTTATGCGTTATGCGTTATGCGTTATGCGTTATGCGTTATGCGTTATGCGTTATGCGTTATGCGTTATGCGTTATGCGTTATGCGTTATGCGTTATGCTTTATGCGTTATGCTTTATGCTTTATGCGTTATGCGTTATGCGTTATACGGTATGAGTTATGCGTTATGCGTTATGCGTTATGCGTTATGCGTTATGCGTTATGCGTTATGCTTTATGCTTTATGCGTTATGCGTTATGCGTTATGCATTTTGCGTTATGCGCCATGCGTTATGGGTTATGTTTTATGCGTTATGCGTTATGCGTTATGCGTTATGCGTTGTTCGTTATGCGTTATGCGTTGGGCGTTATACGTTTGCGTTATGCGTTATGCATTATGCGTTATGCGTTATGCATTATGCGTTATGCGTTATGCGTTATGCATTTTGCGTTATGCGCCATGCGTTATGCGTTATGAGTTATGCGTTATGCGTTATGCGTTATGCGTTATGCGTTATGCGTTATGCGTTATGCGTTATACGGTTTGAGTTATGCGTTATGCGTTATACGTTATTGGTTTATGCGTTATGCGTTATGCGTTATGCGTTATACGGTATGAGTTATGCGTTATGCGTTATGCGTTATGCGTTATGCGCCATGCGTTATGCGTTATGCGTTATGCGTTATGCGTTATGCGTTATGCGTTATGCGTTATGCTTTATGCGTTATGCGTTATGCGTTATGCGTTATGCGTTATGCGTTATGCGTTATGCGTTATGCGGTATGCTTTATGCGTTATGCGTTATGCGTTATACGGTATGAGTTATGCGTTATGCGTTATGCGTTATGCGTTATGCGTTATGCGTTGTGCGTTATGCGTTATGCGTTATGCGTTATGCGTTATGCGTTATGCGTTATGCTTTATGCGTTATGCGTTATGCGTTATGCATTTTGCGTTATGCGCCATGCGTTATGGGTTATGTTTTATGCGTTATGCGTTATGCGTTATGCGTTATGCGTTATGCGTTATGCGTTATGCGTTATGCGTTATGCGTTATGCGTTATGCGTTGTTCGTTATGCGTTATGCGTTCGGCGTTATACGTTTGCGTTATGCATTATGCGTTATGCGTTATGCATTATGCGTTATGCGTTATGCGTTATGCATTTTGCGTTATGCGCCATGCGTTATGCGTTATGAGTTATGCGTTATGCGTTATGCGTTATGCGTTATGCGTTATGCGTTATGCGTTATGCGTTATACGGTTTGAGTTATGCGTTATGCGTTATACGGTTTGAGTTATGCGTTATGCGTTATACGTTATTGGTTTATGCGTTATGCGTTATGCGTTATGCGTTATACGGTATGAGTTATGCGTTATGCGTTATGCGTTATGCGTTATGCGCTATGCGTTATGCGTTATGAGTTATGCGTTATGCGTTATGCGTTATGCGTTATGAGTTATGAGTTATAATTTATGCGTTATGCGTTATGCATTATGCGTTATGAGTTATGCGTTATGCGTTATGCATTTTGCGTTATGCGCCATGCGTTATGCGTTATGCGTTATGCGTTATGCGTTATGCGTTATGCGTTATGCGTTATGCGTTAGGCGTTATACGTTTGCGTTATGCGTTATGCGTTATGCGTTATGCTTTATGCGTTATGCGTTATGCTTTATGCATTATGCATGATCCGTTATGCGTTAGGCGTTATGCGTTATGCGTTATGCGTTATGCGTTATGCGTTATGCTTTATGCGTTATGCTTTATGCGTTATGCGTTATGCGTTATACGGTATGAGTTATGCGTTATACGTTATGCGTTATGCGTTATGCGTTATGCGTTATGCGTTATGCGTTATGCGTTATGCGTTATGCGTTATGCGTTATGCGTTATGCGTTATGCGTTATGCGTTATGCGTTATACGGTTTGAGTTATGCGTTATGCGTTATACGTTATGCGTTATGCGTTATGCGTTATGCGTTATGCGTTATGCGTTATGCGTTATGCGTTGTGCGTTATGCGTTATGCGTTATGCGTTATGCGTTATGCGTTATGCGTTATGCGTTATGCGTTATGCGTTATGCGTTATGCGTTATGCGTTATGCGTTATGCTTTATGCGTTATGCTTTATGCGTTATGCGTTATGCGTTATACGGTATGAGTTATGCGTTATGCGTTATGCGTTATGCGTTATGCGTTATGCGTTATGCGTTATGCTTTATGCTTTATGCGTTATGCGTTATGCGTTATGCATTTTGCGTTATGCGCCATGCGTTATGGGTTATGTTTTATTCGTTATGCGTTATGCGTTATGCGTTATGCGTTGTTCGTTATGCGTTATGCGTTGGGCGTTATACGTTTGCGTTATGCGTTATGCATTATGCGTTATGCGTTATGCATTATGCGTTATGCGTTATGCGTTATGCATTTTGCGTTATGCGCCATGCGTTATGCGTTATGAGTTATGCGTTATGCGTTATGCGTTATGCGTTATGCGTTATGCGTTATGCGTTATGCGTTTTTCGTTATACGGTTTGAGTTATGCGTTATGCGTTATACGTTATTGGTTTATGCGTTATGCGTTATGCGTTATGCGTTATGCGTTATACGGTATGAGTTATGCGTTATGCGTTATGCGTTATGCGTTATGCGCCATGCGTTATGCGTTATGAGTTATGCGTTATGCGTTATGCGTTATGCGTTATGCGTTATGAGTTATAATTTATGCGTTATGCGTTATGCGTTATGCGTTATGCGTTATGAGTTATGCGTTATGCGTTATGCATTTTGCGTTATGCGCCATGCGTTATGCGTTATGTGTTATGCGTTATGCGTTATGCGTTATGCGTTATGCGTTATGCGTTATGAGTTATAATTTATGCGTTATGCGTTATGCGTTATGCGTTATGAGTTATGCGTTATGCGTTATGCATTTTGCGTTATGCGCCATGCGTTATGCGTTATGCGTTATGCGTTATGCGTTATGCGTTATGCGTTATACGGTATGAGTTATGCGTTATGCGTTATGCGCCATGCGTTATGCGTTATGAGTTATGCGTTATGCGTTATGCGTTATGCGTTATGCGTTATGAGTTATAATTTATGCGTTATGCGTTATGCGTTATGAGTTATGCGTTATGCGTTATGCATTTTGCGTTATGCGCCATGCGTTATGCGTTATGCATTATGCGTTATGCGTTATGCGTTATGCGTTACGCGTTATACGGTATGAGTTATGCGTTATGCGTTATGCGTTATGCGTTATGCGTTATGCGTTATGCGTTATGCGTTATGCGTTATGCGTTATGCGTTATGCGTTATGCGTTATGCGTTATGCGTTATGCGTCATGCGTTATGCGTTATGCGTTATGCGTTATGCGTTATGCGTTATGCGTTATGCGTTATGCGTTATGCGTTATGCGTTATGCGTTATGCGTTATAAGGTTTGAGTTATGCGTTATGCGTTACACGTTATGCGTTATGCGTTATGCGTTATGCGTTATGCGTTATGGGTTATGCATTATGCGTTATGCGTTATGCGTTATGCGTTATGCGTTATGCGTTATGCGTTATGCGTTATGCGTTATGCGTTATGCGTTATGCGTTATGCGTTATGCGTTATGCTTTATGCGTTATGCGTTATGCGTTATGCGTTATGCGTTATGCGTTATGCGTTATGCGTTATGCGGTATGCTTTATGCGTTATGCGTTATGCGTTATACGGTATGAGTTATGCGTTATGCGTTATGCGTTATGCGTTATGCGTTATGCGTTGTGCGTTATGCGTTATGCGTTATGCGTTATGCGTTATGCGTTATGCGTTATGCGTTATGCGTTATGCTTTATGCGTTATGCGTTATGCGTTATGCATTTTGCGTTATGCGCCATGCGTTATGGGTTATGTTTTATGCGTTATGCGTTATGCGTTATGCGTTATGCGTTATGCGTTATGCGTTATGCGTTATGCGTTATGCGTTGTTCGTTATGCGTTATGCGTTCGGCGTTATACGTTTGCGTTATGCATTATGCGTTATGCGTTATGCATTATGCGTTATGCGTTATGCGTTATGCATTTTGCGTTATGCGCCATGCGTTATGCGTTATGAGTTATGCGTTATGCGTTATGCGTTATGCGTTATGCGTTATGCGTTATGCGTTATACGGTTTGAGTTATGCGTTATGCGTTATACGGTTTGAGTTATGCGTTATGCGTTATACGTTATTGGTTTATGCGTTATGCGTTATGCGTTATGCGTTATGCGTTATACGGTATGAGTTATGCGTTATGCGTTATGCGTTATGCGTTATGCGCCATGCGTTATGCGTTATGAGTTATGCGTTATGCGTTATGCGTTATGCGTTATGCGTTATGCGGTATGCTTTATGCGTTATGCGTTATGCGTTATACGGTATGAGTTATGCGTTATGCGTTATGCGTTATGCGTTATGCGTTATGCGTTGTGCGTTATGCGTTATGCGTTATGCGTTATGCGTTATGCTTTATGCGTTATGCGTTATGCGTTATGCATTTTGCGTTATGCGCCATGCGTTATGGGTTATGTTTTATGCGTTATGCGTTATGCGTTATGCGTTATGCGTTGTTCGTTATGCGTTATGCGTTGGGCGTTATACGTTTGCGTTATGCGTTATGCATTATGCGTTATGCGTTATGCATTATGCGTTATGCGTTATGCGTTATGCATTTTGCGTTATGCGCCATGCGTTATGCGTTATGAGTTATGCGTTATGGGTTATGCGTTATGCGTTATGCGTTATGCGTTATACGGTTTGAGTTATGCGTTATGCGTTATACGTTATTGGTTTATGCGTTATGCGTTATGCGTTATGCGTTATGCGTTATGCGTTATGCGTTATGCTTTATGCGTTATGCGTTATGCGTTATGCATTTTGCGTTATGCGCCATGCGTTATGGGTTATGTTTTATGCGTTATGCGTTATGCGTTATGCGTTATGCGTTATGCGTTATGCGTTATGCGTTATGCGTTATGCGTTGTTCGTTATGCGTTATGCGTTCGGCGTTATACGTTTGCGTTATGCATTATGCGTTATGCGTTATGCATTATGCGTTATGCGTTATGCGTTATGCATTTTGCGTTATGCGCCATGCGTTATGCGTTATGCGTTATGCGTTATGCGTTATACGGTATGAGTTATGCGTTATGCGTTATGCGTTATGCGTTATGCGCCATGCGTTATGCGTTATGAGTTATGCGTTATGCGTTATGCGTTATGCGTTATGCGTTATGAGTTATAATTTATGCGTTATGCGTTATGCGTTATGCGTTATGCGTTATGAGTTATGCGTTATGCGTTATGCATTTTGCGTTATGCGCCATGCGTTATGCGTTATGTGTTATGCGTTATGCGTTATGCGTTATGCGTTATGCGTTATGCGTTATGAGTTATAATTTATGCGTTATGCGTTATGCGTTATGAGTTATGCGTTATGCGTTATGCATTTTGCGTTATGCGCCATGCGTTATGCGTTATGCGTTATGCGTTATGCGTTATGCGTTATGCGTTATGCGTTAGGCGTTATACGTTTGCGTTATGCGTTATGCGTTATGCGTTATGCTTTATGCGTTATGCGTTATGCTTTATGCGTTATGCATGATCCGTTATGCGTTAGGCGTTATGCGTTATGCGTTATGCGTTATGCGTTATGCTTTATGCGTTATGCTTTATGCGTTATGCGTTATGCGTTATACGGTATGAGTTATGCGTTATACGTTATGCGTTATGCGTTATGCGTTATGCGTTATGCGTTATGCGTTATGCGTTATGCGTTATGCGTTATGCGTTATGCGTTATGCGTTATGCGTTATGCGTTATGCGTTATGCGTTATGCGTTATGCGTTATGCGTTATGCGTTATGCGTTATGCGTTATGCGTTATACGGTTTGAGTTATGCGTTATGCGTTATACGTTATGCGTTATGCGTTATGCGTTATGCTTTATGCGTTATGCGTTATGCGTTATGCGTTATGCGTTATGCGTTATGCGTTATGCGTTATGCGTTATGCGTTATGCGTTATGCGTTATGCGTTATGCGTTATGCGTTATGCGTTATGCTTTATGCGTTATGCTTTATGCGTTATGCGTTATGCGTTATACGGTATGAGTTATGCGTTATGCGTTATGCGTTATGCGTTATGCGTTATGCGTTATGCGTTATGCTTTATGCGTTATGCGTTATGCGTTATGCATTTTGCGTTATGCGCCATGCGTTATGGGTTATGTTTTATGCGTTATGCGTTATGCGTTATGCGTTATGCGTTATGCGTTGTTCGTTATGCGTTATGCGTTGGGCGTTATACGTTTGCGTTATGCGTTATGCATTATGCGTTATGCGTTATGCATTATGCGTTATGCGTTATGCGTTATGCATTTTGCGTTATGCGCCATGCGTTATGCGTTATGAGTTATGCGTTATGCGTTATGCGTTATGCGTTATGCGTTATGCGTTATGCGTTATGCGTTATGGGTTATGTTTTATGCGTTATGCGTTATGCGTTATGCGTTATGCGTTGTTCGTTATGCGTTATGCGTTGGGCGTTATACGTTTGCGTTATGCGTTATGCATTATGCGTTATGCGTTATGCATTATGCGTTATGCGTTATGCGTTATGCATATTGCGTTATGCGCCATGCGTTATGCGTTATGAGTTATGCGTTATGCGTTATGCGTTATGCGTTATGCGTTATGCGTTATGCGTTATACGGTTTGAGTTATGCGTTATGCGTTATACGTTATTGGTTTATGCGTTATGCGTTATGCGTTATGCGTTATGCGTTATACGGTATGAGTTATGCGTTATGCGTTATGCGTTATGCGTTATGCGCCATGCGTTATGCGTTATGAGTTATGCGTTATGCGTTATGCGTTATGCGTTATGCGTTATGAGTTATAATTTATGCGTTATGCGTTATGCGTTATGCGTTATGCGTTATGAGTTATGCGTTATGCGTTATGCATTTTGCGTTATGCGCCATGCGTTATGCGTTATGTGTTATGCGTTATGCGTTATGCGTTATGCGTTATGCGTTATGAGTTATAATTTATGCGTTATGCGTTATGCGTTATGCGTTATGAGTTATGCGTTATGCGTTATGCATTTTGCGTTATGCGCCATGCGTTATGCGTTATGCGTTATGCGTTATGCGTTATGCGTTATGCGTTATACGGTATGAGTTATGCGTTATGCGTTATGCGCCATGCGTTATGCGTTATGAGTTATGCGTTATGCGTTATGCGTTATGCGTTATGCGTTATGAGTTATAATTTATGCGTTATGCGTTATGCGTTATGAGTTATGCGTTATGCGTTATGCATTTTGCGTTATGCGCCATGCGTTATGCGTTATGCATTATGCGTTATGCGTTATGCGTTATGCGTTACGCGTTATACGGTATGAGTTATGCGTTATGCGTTATGCGTTATGCGTTATGCGTTATGCGTTATGCGTTATGCGTTATGCGTTATGCGTTATGCGTTATGCGTTATGCGTTATGCGTTATGCGTCATGCGTTATGCGTTATGCGTTATGCGTTATGCGTTATGCGTTATGCGTTATGAGTTATAATTTATGCGTTATGCGTTATGCGTTATGAGTTATGCGTTATGCGTTATGCATTTTGCGTTATGCGCCATGCGTTATGCGTTATGCATTATGCGTTATGCGTTATGCGTTATGCGTTACGCGTTATACGGTATGAGTTATGCGTTATGCGTTATGCGTTATGCGTTATGCGTTATGCGTTATGCGTTATGCATTATGCGTTATGCGTTATGCATTATGCGTTATGCGTTATGCGTTATGCATTTTGCGTTATGCGCCATGCGTTATGCGTTATGCGTTATGCGTTATGCGTTATACGGTATGAGTTATGCGTTATGCGTTATGCGTTATGCGTTATGCGCCATGCGTTATGCGTTATGAGTTATGCGTTATGCGTTATGCGTTATGCGTTATGCGTTATGAGTTATAATTTATGCGTTATGCGTTATGCGTTATGCGTTATGCGTTATGAGTTATGCGTTATGCGTTATGCATTTTGCGTTATGCGCCATGCGTTATGCGTTATGTGTTATGCGTTATGCGTTATGCGTTATGCGTTATGCGTTATGCGTTATGAGTTATAATTTATGCGTTATGCGTTATGCGTTATGAGTTATGCGTTATGCGTTATGCATTTTGCGTTATGCGCCATGCGTTATGCGTTATGCGTTATGCGTTATGCGTTATGCGTTATGCGTTATGCGTTAGGCGTTATACGTTTGCGTTATGCGTTATGCGTTATGCGTTATGCTTTATGCGTTATGCGTTATGCTTTATGCGTTATGCATGATCCGTTATGCGGTAGGCGTTATGCGTTATGCGTTATGCGTTATGCTTTATGCGTTATGCTTTATGCGTTATGCGTTATGCGTTATACGGTATGAGTTATGCGTTATACGTTATGCGTTATGCGTTATGCGTTATGCGTTATGCGTTATGCGTTATGCGTTATGCGTTATGCGTTATGCGTTATGCGTTATGCGTTATGCGTTATGCGTTATGCGTTATGCGTTATGCGTTATGCGTTATGGGTTATGCGTTATGCGTTATACGGTTTGAGTTATGCGTTATGCGTTATACGTTATGCGTTATGCGTTATGCGTTATGCGTTATGCGTTATGCGTTATGCGTTATGCGTTATGCGTTATGCGTTATGCGTTATGCGTTATGCGTTATGCGTTATGCGTTATGCGTTATGCGTTATGCGTTATGCGTTATGCGTTATGCGTTATGCGTTATGCGTTATGCGTTATGCGTTATGCGTTATGCGTTATGCGTTATGCTTTATGCGTTATGCTTTATGCGTTATGCGTTATGCGTTATACGGTATGAGTTATGCGTTATGCGTTATGCGTTATGCGTTATGCGTTATGCGTTATGCGTTATGCGTTATGCTTTATGCGTTATGCGTTATGCGTTATGCATTTTGCGTTATGCGCCATGCGTTATGGGTTATGTTTTATGCGTTATGCGTTATGCGTTATGCGTTATGCGTTATGCGTTGTTCGTTATGCGTTATGCGTTGGGCGTTATACGTTTGCGTTATGCGTTATGCGTTATGCGCCATGCGTTATGGGTTATGTTTTATGCGTTATGCGTTATGCGTTATGCGTTATGCGTTATGCGTTGTTCGTTATGCGATATGCGTTGGGCGTTATACGTTTGCGTTATGCGTTATGCATTATGCGTTATGCGTTATGCATTATGCGTTATGCGTTATGCGTTATGCATTTTGCGTTATGCGCCATGCGTTATGCGTTATGAGTTATGCGTTATGCGTTATGCGTTATGCGTTATGCGTTATGCGTTATGCGTTATGCGTTATACGGTTTGAGTTATGCGTTATGCGTTATACGTTATTGGTTTATGCGTTATGCGTTATGCGTTATGCGTTATGCGTTATACGGTATGAGTTATGCGTTATGCGTTATGCGTTATGCGTTATGCGCCATGCGTTATGCGTTATGAGTTATGCGTTATGCGTTATGCGTTATGCGTTATGCGTTATGCGTTATGCGTTATGCGTTATGCGTTATGCGTTATGCGTTATGCGTTATGCGTTATGCGTTATGCGTTATGCGTTATGCTTTATGCGTTATGCGTTATGCGTTATGCGTTATGCGTTGTGCGTTATGCGTTATGCGTTATGCGTTATGCGTTATGCGTTATGCGTTATGCTTTATGCGTTATGCGTTATGCGTTATGCGCCATGCGTTATGCGTTATGCGTTATGCGTTATGCGTTATGCGTTATGCGTTATACGGTATGAGTTATGCGTTATGCGTTATGCGCCATGCGTTATGCGTTATGAGTTATGCGTTATGCGTTATGCGTTATGCGTTATGCGTTATGAGTTATAATTTATGCGTTATGCGTTATGAGTTATAATTTATGCGTTATGCGTTATGCGTTATGAGTTATGCGTTATGCGTTATGCATTTTGCGTTATGCGCCATGCGTTATGCGTTATGCATTATGCGTTATGCGTTATGCGTTATGCGTTACGCGTTATACGGTATGAGTTATGCGTTATGCGTTATGCGTTATGCGTTATGCGTTATGCGTTATGCGTTATGCGTTATGCGTTATGCGTTATGCGTTATGCGTTATGCGTTATGCGTTATGCGTTATGCGTTATGCGTTATGCGTTATGCGTTATGCGTTATGCGTTATGCGTTATGCGTTATGCGTTATGCGTTATGCGTTATGCGTTATGCTTTATGCGTTATGCTTTATGCGTTATGCGTTATGCGTTATACGGTATGAGTTATGCGTTATGCGTTATGCGTTATGCGTTATGCGTTATGCGTTATGCGTTATGCGTTATGCTTTATGCGTTATGCGTTATGCGTTATGCATTTTGCGTTATGCGCCATGCGTTATGGGTTATGTTTTATGCGTTATGCGTTATGCGTTATGCGTTATGCGTTATGCGTTATGCGTTGTTCGTTATGCGTTATGCGTTGGGCGTTATACGTTTGCGTTATGCGTTATGCATTATGCGTTATGCGTTATGCATTATGCGTTATGCGTTATGCGCCATGCGTTATGGGTTATGTTTTATGCGTTATGCGTTATGCGTTATGCGTTATGCGTTATGCGTTGTTCGTTATGCGTTATGCGTTGGGCGTTATACGTTTGCTTTATGCGTTATGCATTATGCGTTATGCGTTATGCATTATGCGTTATGCGTTATGCGTTATGCATTTTGCGTTATGCGCCATGCGTTATGCGTTATGAGTTATGCGTTATGCGTTATGCGTTATGCGTTATGCGTTATGCGTTATGCGTTATGCGTTATACGGTTTGAGTTATGCGTTATGCGTTATACGTTATTGGTTTATGCGTTATGCGTTATGCGTTATGCGTTATGCGTTATACGGTATGAGTTATGCGTTATGCGTTATGCGTTATGCGTTATGCGCCATGCGTTATGCGTTATGAGTTATGCGTTATGCGTTATGCGTTATGCGTTATGCGTTATGCGTTATGCGTTATGCGTTATGCGTTATGCGTTATGCGTTATGCGTTATGCGTTATGCGTTATGCGTTATGCGTTATGCTTTATGCGTTATGCGTTATGCGTTATGCGTTATGCGTTGTGCGTTATGCGTTATGCGTTATGCGTTATGCGTTATGCGTTATGCGTTATGCGTTATGCTTTATGCGTTATGCGTTATGCGTTATGCGCCATGCGTTATGCGTTATGCGTTATGCGTTATGCGTTATGCGTTATGCGTTATACGGTATGAGTTATGCGTTATGCGTTATGCGCCATGCGTTATGCGTTATGAGTTATGCGTTATGCGTTATGCGTTATGCGTTATGCGTTATGAGTTATAATTTATGCGTTATGCGTTATGAGTTATAATTTATGCGTTATGCGTTATGCGTTATGAGTTATGCGTTATGCGTTATGCATTTTGCGTTATGCGCCATGCGTTATGCGTTATGCATTATGCGTTATGCGTTATGCGTTATGCGTTACGCGTTATACGGTATGAGTTATGCGTTATGCGTTATGCGTTATGCGTTATGCGTTATGCGTTATGCGTTATGCGTTATGCGTTATGCGTTATGCGTTATGCGTTATGCGTCATGCGTTATGCGTTCTGCGTTATGCGTTATGCGTTATGCGTTATGCGTTATGCGTTATGCGTTATGCGTTATGCGTTATGCGTTATAAGGTTTGAGTTATGCGTTATGCGTTACACGTTATGCGTTATGCGTTATGCGTTATGCGTTATGGGTTATGCATTATGCGTTATGCGTTATGCGTTATGCGTTATGCGTTATGCGTTATGCGTTATGCGTTATGCGTTATGCGTTATGCGTTATGCGTTATGCGTTATGCGTTGTGCGTTATGCTTTATGCGTTATGCGTTATGCGTTATGCGTTATGCGTTATGCGTTATGCGTTATGCGTTATGCGTTATGCGGTATGCTTTATGCGTTATGCGTTATGCGTTATGCGTTATGCGTTATGCGTTATGCTTTATGCGTTATGCGTTATGCGTTATGCATTTTGCGTTATGCGCCATGCGTTATGGGTTATGTTTTATGCGTTATGCGTTATGCGTTATGCGTTATGCGTTATGCGTTATGCGTTATGCGTTATGCGTTATGCGTTGTTCGTTATGCGTTATGCGTTCGGCGTTATACGTTTGCGTTATGCATTATGCGTTATGCGTTATGCATTATGCGTTATGCGTTATGCGTTATGCATTTTGCGTTATGCGCCATGCGTTATGCGTTATGAGTTATGCGTTATGCGTTATGCGTTATGCGTTATGCGTTATGCGTTATACGGTTTGAGTTATGCGTTATGCGTTATACGGTTTGAGTTATGCGTTATGCGTTATACGTTATTGGTTTATGCGTTATGCGTTATGCGTTATGCGTTATACGGTATGAGTTATGCGTTATGCGTTATGCGTTATGCGTTATGCGCCATGCGTTATGCGTTATGAGTTATGCGTTATGCGTTATGCGTTATGCGTTATGCGTTATGCGGTATGCTTTATGCGTTATGCGTTATGCGTTATACGGTATGAGTTATGCGTTATGCGTTATGCGTTATGCGTTATGCGTTATGCGTTGTGCGTTATGCGTTATGCGTTATGCGTTATGCGTTATGCGTTATGCATTTTGCGTTATGCGCCATGCGTTATGGGTTATGTTTTATGCGTTATGCGTTATGCGTTATGCGTTATGCGTTGTTCGTTATGCGTTATGCGTTGGGCGTTATACGTTTGCGTTATGCGTTATGCATTATGCGTTATGCGTTATGCATTATGCGTTATGCGTTATGCGTTATGCATTTTGCGTTATGCGCCATGCGTTATGCGTTATGAGTTATGCGTTATGCGTTATGCGTTATGCGTTATGCGTTATGCGTTATGCGTTATGCGTTATACGGTTTGAGTTATGCGTTATGCGTTATACGTTATTGGTTTATGCGTTATGCGTTATGCGTTATGCGTTATGCGTTATACGGTATGAGTTATGCGTTATGCGTTATGCGTTATGCGTTATGCGCCATGCGTTATGCGTTATGAGTTATGCGTTATGCGTTATGCGTTATGCGTTATGCGTTATGAGTTATAATTTATGCGTTATGCGTTATGCGTTATGCGTTATGAGTTATGCGTTATGCGTTATGCATTTTGCGTTATGCGCCATGCGTTATGCGTTATGTGTTATGCGTTATGCGTTATGCGTTATGCGTTATGCGTTATGCGTTATGAGTTATAATTTATGCGTTATGCGTTATGCGTTATGAGTTATGCGTTATGCGTTATGCATTTTGCGTTATGCGCCATGCGTTATGCGTTATGCGTTATGCGTTATGCGTTATGCGTTATGCGTTATACGGTATGAGTTATGCGTTATGCGTTATGCGCCATGCGTTATGCGTTATGAGTTATGCGTTATGCGTTATGCGTTATGCGTTATGCGTTATGAGTTATAATTTATGCGTTATGCGTTATGCGTTATGCGTTATGAGTTATGCGTTATGCGTTATGCATTTTGCGTTATGCGCCATGCGTTATGCGTTATGCATTATGCGTTATGCGTTATGCGTTATGCGTTACGCGTTATACGGTATGAGTTATGCGTTATGCGTTATGCGTTATGCGTTATGCGTTATGCGTTATGCGTTATGCGTTATGCGTTATGCGTTATGCGTTATGCGTTATGCGTTATGCGTTATGCGTTATGCGTCATGCGTTATGCGTTATGCGTTATGCGTTATGCGTTATGCGTTATGCGTTATGCGTTATGCGTTATGCGTTATGCGTTATGCGTTATGCGTTATGCGTTATGCGTTATGCGTTATAAGGTTTGAGTTATGCGTTATGCGTTACACGTTATGCGTTATGCGTTATGCGTTATGCGTTATGCGTTATGGGTTATGCATTATGCGTTATGCGTTATGCGTTATGCGTTATGCGTTATGCGTTATGCGTTATGCGTTATGCGTTATGCGTTATGCGTTATGCGTTATGCGTTATGCGTTATGCGTTATGCGTTATGCGTTATGCGTTATGCGTTATGCGTTATGCGTTATGCGTTATGCGTTATGCTTTATGCGTTATGCGTTATGCGTTATGCGTTATGCGTTGTGCGTTATGCGTTATGCGTTATGCGTTATGCGTTATGCGTTATGCGTTATGCTTTATGCGTTATGCGTTATGCGTTATGCATTTTGCGTTATGCGCCATGCGTTATGGGTTATGTTTTATGCGTTATGCGTTATGCGTTATGCGTTATGCGTTATGCGTTATGCGTTGTGCGTTGTTCGTTATGCGTTATGCGTTGGGCGTTATACGTTTGCGTTATGCGTTATGCATTATGCGTTATGCGTTATGCATTATGCGTTATGCGTTATGCGTTATGCATTTTGCGTTATGCGCCATGCGTTATGCGTTATGAGTTATGCGTTATGCGTTATGCGTTATGCGTTATGCGTTATGCGTTATACGGTTTGAGTTATGCGTTATGCGTTATACGGTTTGAGTTATGCGTTATGCGTTATACGTTATTGGTTTATGCGTTATGCGTTATGCGTTATGCGTTATGCGTTATGCGTTATGCGTTACGCGTTATGCGTTATACGGTATGAGTTATGCGTTATGCGTTATGCGCCATGCGTTATGCGTTATGAGTTATGCGTTATGCGTTATGCGTTATGCGTTATGCGTTATGAGTTATAATTTATGCGTTATGCGTTATGCGTTATGCGTTATGAGTTATGCGTTATGCGTTATGCATTTTGCGTTATGCGCCATGCGTTATGCGTTATGCATTATGCGTTATGCGTTATGCGTTATGCGTTACGCGTTATACGGTATGAGTTTTGCGTTATGCGTTATGCGTTATGCGTTATGCGTTATGCGTTATGCGTTATGCGTTATGCGTTATGCGTTATGCGTTATGCGTTATGCGTTATGCGTTATGCGTTATGCGTTATGCGTTATGCGTTATGCGTCATGCGTTATGCGTTATGCGTTATGCGTTATGCGTTATGCGTTATGCGTTATGCGTTATGCGTTATGCGTTATGCGTTATGCGTTATGCGTTATGCGTTATGCGTTATAAGGTTTGAGTTATGCGTTATGCGTTACACGTTATGCGTTATGCGTTATGCGTTATGCGTTATGGGTTATGCATTATGCGTTATGCGTTATGCGTTATGCGTTATGCGTTATGCGTTATGCGTTATGCGTTATGCGTTATGCGTTATGCGTTATGCGTTATGCGTTATGCGTTATGCGTTATGCGTTATGCGTTATGCGTTATGCGTTATGCGTTATGCGTTATGCGTTATGCTTTATGCGTTATGCGTTATGCGTTATGCGTTATGCGTTATGCGTTATGCGTTATGCGTTATGCGTTATGCGGTATGCTTTATGCGTTATGCGTTATGCGTTATACGGTATGAGTTATGCGTTATGCGTTATGCGTTATGCGTTATGCGTTATGCGTTGTGCGTTATGCGTTATGCGTTATGCGTTATGCGTTATGCGTTATGCGTTATGCTTTATGCGTTATGCGTTATGCGTTATGCATTTTGCGTTATGCGCCATGCGTTATGGGTTATGAGTTATGCGTTATGCGTTATGCGTTATGCGTTATGCGTTATGCGTTATGCGTTATGCGTTATGCCTTATGCGTTGTTCGTTATGCGTTATGCGTTCGGCGTTATACGTTTGCGTTATGCATTATGCGTTATGCGTTATGCATTATGCGTTATGCGTTATGCATTTTGCGTTATGCGCCATGCGTTATGCGTTATGAGTTATGCGTTATGCGTTATGCGTTATGCGTTATGCGTTATGCGTTATGCGTTATACGGTTTGAGTTATGCGTTATGCGTTATACGGTTTGAGTTATGCGTTATGCGTTATACGTTATTGGTTTATGCGTTATGCGTTATGCGTTATGCGTTATGCGTTATACGGTATGCGTTATGCGTTATGCGTTATGCGTTATGCGTTATGCGCCATGCGTTATGCGTTATGAGTTATGCGTTATGCGTCATGCGTTATGCGTTATGAGTTATGAGTTATAATTTATGCGTTATGCGTTATGCGTTATGCGTTATGAGTTATGCGTTATGCGTTATGCATTTTGCGTTATGCGCCATGCGTTATGCGTTATGCGTTATGCTTTATGCGTTATGCTTTATGCGTTATGCGTTATGCGTTATACGGTATGAGTTATGCGTTATACGTTATGCGTTATGCGTTATGCGTTATGCGTTATGCGTTATGCGTTATGCGTTATGCGTTATGCGTTATGCGTTATGCGTTATGCGTTATGCGTTATGCGTTATGCGTTATGCGTTATGCGTTATGCGTTATGCGTTATGCGTTATGCGTTATGCGTTATGCGTTATGCGTTATGCGTTATGCGTTATGCGCCATGCGTTATGCGTTATGAGTTATGCGTTATGCGTTATGCGTTATGCGTTATGCGTTATGCGTTATGCGTTATGCGTTATGCGTTATGCGTTATGCGTTATGCGTTATAAGGTTTGAGTTATGCGTTATGCGTTACACGTTATGCGTTATGCGTTATGCGTTATGCGTTATGGGTTATGCATTATGCGTTATGCGTTATGCGTTATGCGTTATGCGTTATGCGTTATGCGTTATGCGTTATGCGTTATGCGTTATGGGTTATGCGTTATGCGTTATGCGTTATGCGTTATGCGTTATGCGTTATGCGTTATGCGTTATGCGTTATGCGTTATGCGTTATGCGTTATGCTTTATGCGTTATGCGTTATGCGTTATGCGTTATGCGTTATGCGTTATGCGTTATGCGTTATGCGTTATGCGGTATGCTTTATGCGTTATGCGTTATGCGTTATACGGTATGAGTTATGCGTTATGCGTTATGCGTTATGCGTTATGCGTTATGCGTTATGCGTTATGCGTTATGCGTTATGCGTTATGCGTTATGCGTTATGCGTTATGCTTTATGCGTTATGCGTTATGCGTTATGCATTTTGCGTTATGCGCCATGCGTTATGGGTTATGTTTTATGCGTTATGCGTTATGCGTTATGCGTTATGCGTTATGCGTTATGCGTTATGCGTTATGCCTTATGCGTTGTTCGTTATGCGTTATGCGTTCGGCGTTATACGTTTGCGTTATGCATTATGCGTTATGCGTTATGCATTATGCGTTATGCGTTATGCGTTATGCATTTTGCGTTATGCGCCATGCGTTATGCGTTATGAGTTATGCGTTATGCGTTATGCGTTATGCGTTATGCGTTATGCGTTATGCGTTATGCGTTATACGGTTTGAGTTATGCGTTATGCGTTATACGGTTTGAGTTATGCGTTATGCGTTATACGTTATTGGTTTATGCGTTATGCGTTATGCGTTATGCGTTATGCGTTATACGGTATGAGTTATGCGTTATGCGTTATGCGTTATGCGTTATGCGCCATGCGTTATGCGTTATGAGTTATGCGTTATGCGCCATGCGTTATGCGTTATGAGTTATGAGTTATAATTTATGCGTTATGCGTTATGCATTATGCGTTATGAGTTATGCGTTATGCGTTATGCATTTTGCGTTATGCGCCATGCGTTATGCGTTATGCGTTATGCTTTATGCGTTATGCTTTATGCGTTATGCGTTATGCGTTATACGGTATGAGTTATGCGTTATACGTTATGCGTTATGCGTTATGCGTTATGCGTTATGCGTTATGCGTTATGCGTTATGCGTTATGCGTTATGCGTTATGCGTTATGCGTTATGCGTTATGCGTTATGCGTTATGCGTTATGCGTTATGCGTTATGCGTTATGCGTTATGCGTTATGCGTTATGCGTTATGCGTTATGCGTTATGCGTTATGCGTTATGCGTTATGCGTTATGCGTTATGCGCCATGCGTTATGCGTTATGCGTTATGCGTTATGCGTTATGCGTTATGCGTTATGCGTTATGCGTTATGCGTTATGCGTTATGCGTTATGCGTTATGCGTTATGCGTTATAAGGTTTGAGTTATGCGTTATGCGTTACACGTTATGCGTTATGCGTTATGCGTTATGCGTTATGGGTTATGCATTATGCGTTATGCGTTATGCGTTATGCGTTATGCGTTATGCGTTATGCGTTATGCGTTATGCGTTATGCGTTATGCGTTATGCGTTATGCGTTATGCGTTATGCGTTATGCGTTATGCGTTATGCGTTATGCGTTATGCGTTATGCGTTATGCTTTATGCGTTATGCGTTATGCGTTATGCGTTATGCGTTATGCGTTATGCGTTATGCGTTATGCGTTATGCGGTATGCTTTATGCGTTATGCGTTATGCGTTATACGGTATGAGTTATGCGTTATGCGTTATGCGTTATGCGTTATGCGTTATGCGTTATGCGTTATGCGTTATGCGTTATGCGTTATGCGTTATGCGTTATGCGTTATGCTTTATGCGTTATGCGTTATGCGTTATGCATTTTGCGTTATGCGCCATGCGTTATGGGTTATGTTTTATGCGTTATGCGTTATGCGTTATGCGTTATGCGTTATGCGTTATGCGTTATGCGTTATGCCTTATGCGTTGTTCGTTATGCGTTATGCGTTCGGCGTTATACGTTTGCGTTATGCATTATGCGTTATGCGTTATGCATTATGCGTTATGCGTTATGCGTTATGCATTATGCGTTATGCGCCATGCGTTATGCGTTATGAGTTATGCGTTATGCGTTATGCGTTATGCGTTATGCGTTATGAGTTATGCGTTATGCGTTATGCGGTTTGAGTTATGCGTTATGCGTTATACGGTTTGAGTTATGCGTTATGCGTTATACGTTATTGGTTTATGCGTTATGCGTTATGCGTTATGCGTTATGCGTTATACGGTATGAGTTATGCGTTATGCGTTATGCGTTATGCGTTATGCGCCATGCGTTATGCGTTATGAGTTATGCGTTATGCGTCATGCGTTATGCGTTATGAGTTATGAGTTATAATTTATGCGTTATGCGTTATGCATTATGCGTTATGAGTTATGCGTTATGCGTTATGCATTTTGCGTTATGCGCCATGCGTTATGCGTTATGCGTTATGCTTTATGCGTTATGCTTTATGCGTTATGCGTTATGCGTTATACGGTATGAGTTATGCGTTATACGTTATGCGTTATGCGTTATGCGTTATGCGTTATGCGTTATGCGTTATGCGTTATGCGTTATGCGTTATGCGTTATGCGTTATGCGTTATGCGTTATGCGTTATGCGTTATGCGTTATGCGTTATGCGTTATACGGTTTGAGTTATGCGTTATGCGTTATACGTTATGCGTTATGCGTTATGCGTTATGCGTTATGCGTTATGCGTTATGCGTTATGCGTTATGCGTTATGCGTTATGCGTTATGCGTTATGCGTTATGCGTTATGCGTTATGCGTTATGCGTTATGCGTTATGCGTTATGCGTTATGCTTTATGCGTTATGTTTTATGCGTTATGCGTTATGCGTTATACGGTATGAGTTATGCGTTATGCGTTATGCGTTATGCGTTATGCGTTATGCGTTATGCTTTATGCGTTATGCGTTATGCGTTATGCATTTTGCGTTATGCGCCATGCGTTATGGGTTATGTTTTATGCGTTATGCGTTATGCGTTATGCGTTATGCGTTATGCGTTATGCGTTGTTCGTTATGCGTTATGCGTTGGGCGTTATACGTTTGCGTTATGCGTTATGCATTATGCGTTATGCGTTATGCATTATGCGTTATGCGTTATGCGTTATGCATTTTGCGTTATGCGCCATGCGTTATGCGTTATGAGTTATGCGTTATGCGTTATGCGTTATGCGTTATGCGTTATGCGTTATGCGTTATACGGTTTGAGTTATGCGTTATGCGTTATACGTTATTGGTTTATGCGTTATGCGTTATGCGTTATGCGTTATGCGTTATACGGTATGAGTTATGCGTTATGCGTTATGCGTTATGCGTTATGCGCCATGCGTTATGCGTTATGAGTTATGCGTTATGCGTTATGCGTTATGCGTTATGCGTTATGAGTTATAATTTATGCGTTATGCGTTATGCGTTATGCGTTATGCGTTATGAGTTATGCGTTATGCGTTATGCATTTTGCGTTATGCGCCATGCGTTATGCGTTATGTGTTATGCGTTATGCGTTATGCGTTATGCGTTATGCGTTATGCGTTATGAGTTATAATTTATGCGTTATGCGTTATGCGTTATGCGTTATGAGTTATGCGTTATGCGTTATGCATTTTGCGTTATGCGCCATGCGTTATGCGTTATGCGTTATGCGTTATGCGTTATGCGTTATGCGTTATGCGTTATGCGTTATACGGTATGAGTTATGCGTTATGCGTTATGCGCCATGCGTTATGCGTTATGAGTTATGCGTTATGCGTTATGCGTTATGCGTTATGCGTTATGAGTTATAATTTATGCGTTATGCGTTATGCGTTATGAGTTATGCGTTATGCGTTATGCATTTTGCGTTATGCGCCATGCGTTATGCGTTATGTGTTATGCGTTATGCGTTATGCGTTATGCGTTATGCGTTATGCGTTATGAGTTATAATTTATGCGTTATGCGTTATGCGTTATGCGTTATGCGTTATGAGTTATGCGTTATGCGTTATGCATTTTGCGTTATGCGCCATGCGTTATGCGTTATGCGTTATGCGTTATGCGTTATGCGTTATGCGTTATACGGTATGAGTTATGCGTTATGCGTTATGCGCCATGCGTTATGCGTTATGAGTTATGCGTTATGCGTTATGCGTTATGCGCCATGCGTTATGCGTTATGTGTTATGCGTTATGCGTTATGCGTTATGCGTTATGCGTTATGCGTTATGAGTTATAATTTATGCGTTATGCGTTATGCGTTATGCGTTATGAGTTATGCGTTATGCGTTATGCATTTTGCGTTATGCGCCATGCGTTATGCGTTATGCGTTATGCGTTATGCGTTATGCGTTATGCGTTATACGGTATGAGTTATGCGTTATGCGTTATGCGCCATGCGTTATGCGTTATGAGTTATGCGTTATGCGTTATGCGTTATGCGTTATGCGTTATGAGTTATAATTTATGCGTTATGCGTTATGCGTTATGCGTTATGAGTTATGCGTTATGCGTTATGAATTTTGCGTTATGCGCCATGCGTTATGCGTTATGCATTATGCGTTATGCGTTATGCGTTATGCGTTACGCGTTATACGGTATGAGTTATGCGTTATGCGTTATGCGTTATGCGTTATGCGTTATGCGTTATGCGTTATGCGTTATGCGTTATGCTTTATGCGTTATGCGTTATGCGTTATGCATTTTGCGTTATGCGCCATGCGTTATGGGTTATGTTTTATGCGTTATGCGTTATGCGTTATGCGTTATGCGTTATGCGTTGTTCGTTATGCGTTATGCGTTGGGCGTTATACGTTTGCGTTATGCGTTATGCATTATGCGTTATGCGTTATGCATTATGCGTTATGCGTTATGCGTTATGCATTTTGCGTTATGCGCCATGCGTTATGCGTTATGAGTTATGCGTTATGCGTTATGCGTTATGCGTTATGCGTTATGCGTTATGCGTTATACGGTTTGAGTTATGCGTTATGCGTTATACGTTATTGGTTTATGCGTTATGCGTTATGCGTTATGCGTTATGCGTTATACGGTATGAGTTATGCGTTATGCGTTATGCGTTATGCGTTATGCGCCATGCGTTATGCGTTATGAGTTATGCGTTATGCGTTATGCGTTATGCGTTATGCGTTATGAGTTATAATTTATGCGTTATGCGTTATGCGTTATGCGTTATGCGTTATGAGTTATGCGTTATGCGTTATGCATTTTGCGTTATGCGCCATGCGTTATGCGTTATGTGTTATGCGTTATGCGTTATGCGTTATGCGTTATGCGTTATGCGTTATGAGTTATAATTTATGCGTTATGCGTTATGCGTTATGCGTTATGAGTTATGCGTTATGCGTTATGCATTTTGCGTTATGCGCCATGCGTTATGCGTTATGCGTTATGCGTTATGCGTTATGCGTTATGCGTTATACGGTATGAGTTATGCGTTATGCGTTATGCGCCATGCGTTATGCGTTATGAGTTATGCGTTATGCGTTATGCGTTATGCGTTATGCGTTATGCGTTATGCGTTATGCGTTATGCGTTATGCGTTATGCGTTATGCGTTATGCGTTGTGCGTTATGCTTTATGCGTTATGCGTTATGCGTTATGCGTTATGCGTTATGCGTTATGCGTTATGCGTTATGCGTTATGCGTTATGCGGTATGCTTTATGCGTTATGCGTTATGCGTTATGCGTTATGCGTTATGCGTTATGCTTTATGCGTTATGCGTTATGCGTTATGCATTTTGCGTTATGCGCCATGCGTTATGGGTTATGTTTTATGCGTTATGCGTTATGCGTTATGCGTTATGCGTTATGCGTTATGCGTTATGCGTTATGCGTTGTTCGTTATGCGTTATGCGTTCGGCGTTATACGTTTGCGTTATGCATTATGCGTTATGCGTTATGCATTATGCGTTATGCGTTATGCGTTATGCATTTTGCGTTATGCGCCATGCGTTATGCGTTATGAGTTATGCGTTATGCGTTATGCGTTATGCGTTATGCGTTATGCGTTATACGGTTTGAGTTATGCGTTATGCGTTATACGGTTTGAGTTATGCGTTATGCGTTATACGTTATTGGTTTATGCGTTATGCGTTATGCGTTATGCGTTATACGGTATGAGTTATGCGTTATGCGTTATGCGTTATGCGTTATGCGTTATGCGTTATGGGTTATGCATTATGCGTTATGCGTTATGCGTTATGCGTTATGCGTTATGCGTTATGCGTTATGCGTTATGCGTTATGCGTTATGCGTTATGCGTTATGCGTTATGCGTTATGCGTTATGCGTTGTGCGTTATGCTTTATGCGTTATGCGTTATGCGTTATGCGTTATGCGTTATGCGTTATGCGTTATGCGTTATGCGTTATGCGGTATGCTTTATGCGTTATGCGTTATGCGTTATGCGTTATGCGTTATGCGTTATGCGTTATGCTTTATGCGTTATGCGTTATGCGTTATGCATTTTGCGTTATGCGCCATGCGTTATGGGTTATGTTTTATGCGTTATGCGTTATGCGTTATGCGTTATGCGTTATGCGTTATGCGTTATGCGTTGTTCGTTATGCGTTATGCGTTCGGCGTTATACGTTTGCGTTATGCATTATGCGTTATGCGTTATGCATTATGCGTTATGCGTTATGCGTTATGCATTTTGCGTTATGCGCCATGCGTTATGCGTTATGAGTTATGCGTTATGCGTTATGCGTTATGCGTTATGCGTTATGCGTTATACGGTTTGAGTTATGCGTTATGCGTTATACGGTTTGAGTTATGCGTTATGCGTTATACGTTATTGGTTTATGCGTTATGCGTTATGCGTTATGCGTTATACGGTATGAGTTATGCGTTATGCGTTATGCGTTATGCGTTATGCGCCATGCGTTATGCGTTATGAGTTATGCGTTATGCGTTATGCGTTATGCGTTATGCGTTATGCGGTATGCTTTATGCGTTATGCGTTATGCGTTATACGGTATGAGTTATGCGTTATGCGTTATGCGTTATGCGTTATGCGTTATGCGTTGTGCGTTATGCGTTATGCGTTATGCGTTATGCGTTATGCTTTATGCGTTATGCGTTATGCGTCATGCGTTATGCGTTATGCGTTATGCGTTATGCGTTATGCGTTATGCGTTATGCGTTATGCGTTATGCGTTATGCGTTATGCGTTATGCGTTATGCGTTATGCGTTATGCGTTATGCGTTATGCGTTATAAGGTTTGAGTTATGCGTTATGCGTTACACGTTATGCGTTATGCGTTATGCGTTATGCGTTATGCGTTATGGGTTATGCATTATGCGTTATGCGTTATGCGTTATGCGTTATGCGTTATGCGTTATGCGTTATGCGTTATGCGTTATGCGTTATGCGTTATGCGTTATGCGTTATGCGTTATGCGTTATGCGTTATGCGTTATGCGTTATGCGTTATGCGTTATGCGTTATGCGTTATGCGTTATGCGTTATGCGTTATGCTTTATGCGTTATGCGTTATGCGTTATGCGTTATGCGTTGTGCGTTATGCGTTATGCGTTATGCGTTATGCGTTATGCGTTATGCGTTATGCTTTATGCGTTATGCGTTATGCGTTATGCATTTTGCGTTATGCGCCATGCGTTATGGGTTATGTTTTATGCGTTATGTGTTATGCGTTATGCGTTATGCGTTATGCGTTATGCGTTATGCGTTATGCGTTGTGCGTTGTTCGTTATGCGTTATGCGTTGGGCGTTATACGTTTGCGTTATGCGTTATGCATTATGCGTTATGCGTTATGCATTATGCGTTATGCGTTATGCGTTATGCATTTTGCGTTATGCGCCATGCGTTATGCGTTATGAGTTATGCGTTATGCGTTATGCGTTATGCGTTATGCGTTATGCGTTATGCGTTATACGGTTTGAGTTATGCGTTATGCGTTATACGGTTTGAGTTATGCGTTATGCGTTATACGTTATTGGTTTATGCGTTATGCGTTATGCGTTATGCGTTATGCGTTATGCGTTATGCGTTACGCGTTATGCGTTATACGGTATGAGTTATGCGTTATGCGTTATGCGCCATGCGTTATGCGTTATGAGTTATGCGTTATGCGTTATGCGTTATGCGTTATGCGTTATGAGTTATAATTTATGCGTTATGCGTTATGCGTTATGCGTTATGAGTTATGCGTTATGCGTTATGCATTTTGCGTTATGCGCCATGCGTTATGCGTTATGCATTATGCGTTATGCGTTATGCGTTATGCGTTACGCGTTATACGGTATGAGTTTTGCGTTATGCGTTATGCGTTATGCGTTATGCATTATGCGTTATGCGTTATGCGTTATGCGTTATGCGTTATGCGTTATGCGTTATGCGTTATGCGTTATGCGTTATGCGTTATGCGTTATGCGTCATGCGTTATGCGTTATGCGTTATGCGTTATGCGTTATGCGTTATGCGTTATGCGTTATGCGTTATGCGTTATGCGTTATGCGTTATGCGTTATGCGTTATGCGTTATAAGGTTTGAGTTATGCGTTATGCGTTACACGTTATGCGTTATGCGTTATGCGTTATGCGTTATGGGTTATGCATTATGCGTTATGCGTTATGCGTTATGCGTTATGCGTTATGCGTTATGCGTTATGCGTTATGCGTTATGCGTTATGCGTTATGCGTTATGCGTTATGCGTTATGCGTTATGCGTTATGCGTTATGCGTTATGCGTTATGCGTTATGCGTTATGCGTTATGCGTTATGCGTTATGCGTTATGCTTTATGCGTTATGCGTTATGCGTTATGCGTTATGCGTTATGCGTTATGCGTTATGCGTTATGCGTTATGCGGTATGCTTTATGCGTTATGCGTTATGCGTTATACGGTATGAGTTATGCGTTATGCGTTATGCGTTATGCGTTATGCGTTATGCGTTGTGCGTTATGCGTTATGCGTTATGCGTTATGCGTTATGCGTTATGCGTTATGCTTTATGCGTTATGCGTTATGCGTTATGCATTTTGCGTTATGCGCCATGCGTTATGGGTTATGTTTTATGCGTTATGCGTTATGCGTTATGCGTTATGCGTTATGCGTTATGCGTTATGCGTTATGACTTATGCGTTGTTCGTTATGCGTTATGCGTTCGGCGTTATACGTTTGCGTTATGCATTATGCGTTATGCGTTATGCATTATGCGTTATGCGTTATGCGTTATGCATTTTGCGTTATGCGCCATGCGTTATGCGTTATGAGTTATGCGTTATGCGTTATGCGTTATGCGTTATGCGTTATGCGTTATGCGTTATACGGTTTGAGTTATGCGTTATGCGTTATACGGTTTGAGTTATGCGTTATGCGTTATACGTTATTGGTTTATGCGTTATGCGTTATGCGTTATGCGTTATGCGTTATACGGTATGAGTTATGCGTTATGCGTTATGCGTTATGCGTTATGCGCCATGCGTTATGCGTTATGAGTTATGCGTTATGCGTCATGCGTTATGCGTTATGAGTTATGAGTTATAATTTATGCGTTATGCGTTATGCATTATGCGTTATGAGTTATGCGTTATGCGTTATGCATTTTGCGTTATGCGCCATGCGTTATGCGTTATGAGTTATGCGTTATGCGTTATGCATTTTGCGTTATGCGCCATGCGTTATGCGTTATGCATTATGCGTTATGCGTTATGCGTTATGCGTTACGCGTTATACGGTATGAGTTTTGCGTTATGCGTTATGCGTTATGCGTTATGCATTATGCGTTATGCGTTATGCGTTATGCGTTATGCGTTATGCGTTATGCGTTATGCGTTATGCGTTATGCGTTATGCGTTATGCGTTATGCGTCATGCGTTATGCGTTATGCGTTATGCGTTATGCGTTATGCGTTATGCGTTATGCGTTATGCGTTATGCGTTATGCGTTATGCGTTATGCGTTATGCGTTATGCGTTATAAGGTTTGAGTTATGCGTTATGCGTTACACGTTATGCGTTATGCGTTATGCGTTATGCGTTATGGGTTATGCATTATGCGTTATGCGTTATGCGTTATGCGTTATGCGTTATGCGTTATGCGTTATGCGTTATGCGTTATGCGTTATGCGTTATGCGTTATGCGTTATGCGTTATGCGTTATGCGTTATGCGTTATGCGTTATGCGTTATGCGTTATGCGTTATGCGTTATGCGTTATGCGTTATGCGTTATGCTTTATGCGTTATGCGTTATGCGTTATGCGTTATGCGTTATGCGTTATGCGTTATGCGTTATGCGTTATGCGGTATGCTTTATGCGTTATGCGTTATGCGTTATACGGTATGAGTTATGCGTTATGCGTTATGCGTTATGCGTTATGCGTTATGCGTTGTGCGTTATGCGTTATGCGTTATGCGTTATGCGTTATGCGTTATGCGTTATGCTTTATGCGTTATGCGTTATGCGTTATGCATTTTGCGTTATGCGCCATGCGTTATGGGTTATGTTTTATGCGTTATGCGTTATGCGTTATGCGTTATGCGTTATGCGTTATGCGTTATGCGTTATGCGTTATGCGTTGTTCGTTATGCGTTATGCGTTCGGCGTTATACGTTTGCGTTATGCATTATGCGTTATGCGTTATGCATTATGCGTTATGCGTTATGCGTTATGCATTTTGCGTTATGCGCCATGCGTTATGCGTTATGAGTTATGCGTTATGCGTTATGCGTTATGCGTTATGCGTTATGCGTTATGCGTTATACGGTTTGAGTTATGCGTTATGCGTTATACGGTTTGAGTTATGCGTTATGCGTTATACGTTATTGGTTTATGCGTTATGCGTTATGCGTTATGCGTTATGCGTTATACGGTATGAGTTATGCGTTATGCGTTATGCGTTATGCGTTATGCGCCATGCGTTATGCGTTATGAGTTATGCGTTATGCGTCATGCGTTATGCGTTATGAGTTATGAGTTATAATTTATGCGTTATGCGTTATGCATTATGCGTTATGAGTTATGCGTTATGCGTTATGCATTTTGCGTTATGCGCCATGCGTTATGCGTTATGCGTTATGCTTTATGCGTTATGCTTTATGCGTTATGCGTTATGCGTTATACGGTATGAGTTATGCGTTATGCGTTATGCGTTATGCGTTATGCGTTATGCGTTATGCGTTATGCGTTATGCGTTATGCGTTATGCGTTATGCGTTATGCGTTATGCGTTATGCGTTATGCGTTATGCGTTATGCGTTATGCGTTATGCGTTATGCGTTATGCGTTATACGGTTTGAGTTATGCGTTATGCGTTATACGTTATGCGTTATGCGTTATGCGTTATGCGTTATGCGTTATGCGTTATGCGTTATGCGTTATGCGTTATGCGTTATGCGTTATGCGTTATGCGTTATGCGTTATGCGTTATGCGTTATGCGTTATGCTTTATGCGTTATGCTTTATGCGTTATGCGTTATGCGTTATACGGTATGAGTTATGCGTTATGCGTTATGCGTTATGCGTTATGCGTTATGCGTTATGCTTTATGCGTTATGCGTTATGCGTTATGCATTTTGCGTTATGCGCCATGCGTTATGGGTTATGTTTTATGCGTTATGCGTTATGCGTTATGCGTTATGCGTTATGCGTTGTTCGTTATGCGTTATGCGTTGGGCGTTATACGTTTGCGTTATGCGTTATGCATTATGCGTTATGCGTTATGCATTATGCGTTATGCGTTATGCGTTATGCATTTTGCGTTATGCGCCATGCGTTATGCGTTATGAGTTATGCGTTATGCGTTATGCGTTATGCGTTATGCGTTATGCGTTATGCGTTATACGGTTTGAGTTATGCGTTATGCGTTATACGTTATTGGTTTATGCGTTATGCGTTATGCGTTATGCGTTATGCGTTATACGGTATGAGTTATGCGTTATGCGTTATGCGTTATGCGTTATGCGCCATGCGTTATGCGTTATGAGTTATGCGTTATGCGTTATGCGTTATGCGTTATGCGTTATGAGTTATAATTTATGCGTTATGCGTTATGCGTTATGCGTTATGCGTTATGAGTTATGCGTTATGCGTTATGCATTTTGCGTTATGCGCCATGCGTTATGCGTTATGTGTTATGCGTTATGCGTTATGCGTTATGCGTTATGCGTTATGCGTTATGCGTTATGAGTTATAATTTATGCGTTATGCGTTATGCGTTATGCGTTATGAGTTATGCGTTATGCGTTATGCATTTTGCGTTATGCGCCATGCGTTATGCGTTATGCGTTATGCGTTATGCGTTATGCGTTATACGGTATGAGTTATGCGTTATGCGTTATGCGCCATGCGTTATGCGTTATGAGTTATGCGTTATGCGTTATGCGTTATGCGTTATGCGTTATGAGTTATAATTTATGCGTTATGCGTTATGCGTTATGAGTTATGCGTTATGCGTTATGCATTTTGCGTTATGCGCCATGCGTTATGCGTTATGTGTTATGCGTTATGCGTTATGCGTTATGCGTTATGCGTTATGCGTTATGAGTTATAATTTATGCGTTATGCGTTATGCGTTATGCGTTATGCGTTATGAGTTATGCGTTATGCGTTATGCATTTTGCGTTATGCGCCATGCGTTATGCGTTATGCGTTATGCGTTATGCGTTATGCGTTATGCGTTATACGGTATGAGTTATGCGTTATGCGTTATGCGCCATGCGTTATGCGTTATGAGTTATGCGTTATGCGTTATGCGTTATGCGCCATGCGTTATGCGTTATGTGTTATGCGTTATGCGTTATGCGTTATGCGTTATGCGTTTTGCGTTATGCGTTATGAGTTATAATTTATGCGTTATGCGTTATGCGTTATGCGTTATGAGTTATGCGTTATGCGTTATGCATTTTGCGTTATGCGCCATGCGTTATGCGTTATGCGTTATGCGTTATGCGTTATGCGTTATGCGTTATACGGTATGAGTTATGCGTTATGCGTTATGCGCCATGCGTTATGCGTTATGAGTTATGCGTTATGCGTTATGCGTTATGCGTTATGCGTTATGAGTTATAATTTATGCGTTATGCGTTATGCGTTATGCGTTATGAGTTATGCGTTATGCGTTATGAATTTTGCGTTATGCGCCATGCGTTATGCGTTATGCATTATGCGTTATGCGTTATGCGTTATGCGTTACGCGTTATACGGTATGAGTTATGCGTTATGCGTTATGCGTTATGCGTTATGCGTTATGCGTTATGCGTTATGCGTTATGCGTTATGCTTTATGCGTTATGCGTTATGCGTTATGCATTTTGCGTTATGCGCCATGCGTTATGGGTTATGTTTTATGCGTTATGCGTTATGCGTTATGCGTTATGCGTTATGCGTTGTTCGTTATGCGTTATGCGTTGGGCGTTATACGTTTGCGTTATGCGTTATGCATTATGCGTTATGCGTTATGCATTATGCGTTATGCGTTATGCGTTATGCATTTTGCGTTATGCGCCATGCGTTATGCGTTATGAGTTATGCGTTATGCGTTATGCGTTATGCGTTATGCGTTATGCGTTATGCGTTATACGGTTTGAGTTATGCGTTATGCGTTATACGTTATTGGTTTATGCGTTATGCGTTATGCGTTATGCGTTATGCGTTATACGGTATGAGTTATGCGTTATGCGTTATGCGTTATGCGTTATGCGCCATGCGTTATGCGTTATGAGTTATGCGTTATGCGTTATGCGTTATGCGTTATGCGTTATGAGTTATAATTTATGCGTTATGCGTTATGCGTTATGCGTTATGCGTTATGAGTTATGCGTTATGCGTTATGCATTTTGCGTTATGCGCCATGCGTTATGCGTTATGTGTTATGCGTTATGCGTTATGCGTTATGCGTTATGCGTTATGCGTTATGAGTTATAATTTATGCGTTATGCGTTATGCGTTATGCGTTATGAGTTATGCGTTATGCGTTATGCATTTTGCGTTATGCGCCATGCGTTATGCGTTATGCGTTATGCGTTATGCGTTATGCGTTATGCGTTATACGGTATGAGTTATGCGTTATGCGTTATGCGCCATGCGTTATGCGTTATGAGTTATGCGTTATGCGTTATGCGTTATGCGTTATGCGTTATGAGTTATAATTTATGCGTTATGCGTTATGCGTTATGAGTTATGCGTTATGCGTTATGCATTTTGCGTTATGCGCCATGCGTTATGCGTTATGTGTTATGCGTTATGCGTTATGCGTTATGCGTTATGCGTTATGCGTTATGAGTTATAATTTATGCGTTATGCGTTATGCGTTATGCGTTATGAGTTATGCGTTATGCGTTATGCATTTTGCGTTGTGCGCCATGCGTTATGCGTTATGCGTTATGCGTTATGCGTTATGCGTTATGCGTTATACGGTATGAGTTATGCGTTATGCGTTATGCGCCATGCGTTATGCGTTATGAGTTATGCGTTATGCGTTATGCGTTATGCGCCATGCGTTATGCGTTATGTGTTATGCGTTATGCGTTATGCGTTATGCGTTATGCGTTATGCGTTATGAGTTATAATTTATGCGTTATGCGTTATGCGTTATGCGTTATGAGTTATGCGTTATGCGTTATGCATTTTGCGTTATGCGCCATGCGTTATGCGTTATGCGTTATGCGTTATGCGTTATGCGTTATGCGTTATGCGTTATACGGTATGAGTTATGCGTTATGCGTTATGCGCCATGCGTTATGCGTTATGAATTATGCGTTATGCGTTATGCGTTATGCGTTATGCGTTATGAGTTATAATTTATGCGTTATGCGTTATGCGTTATGCGTTATGCGTTATGAGTTATGCGTTATGCGTTATGCATTTTGCGTTATGCGCCATGCGTTATGCGTTATGCATTATGCGTTATGCGTTATGCGTTATGCGTTACGCGTTATACGGTATGAGTTATGCGTTATGCGTTATGCGTTATGCGTTATGCGTTATGCGTTATGCGTTATGCGTTATGCTTTATGCGTTATGCGTTATGCGTTATGCGTTATGCGTTATGCGTTATGCGTCATGCGTTATGCGTTATGCGTTATGCGTTATGCGTTATGCGTTATGCGTTATGCGTTATGCGTTATGCGTTATGCGTTATGCGTTATGCGTTATGCGTTATGCGTTATGCGTTATGCGTTATGCGTTATGCGTTATGCGTTATGCGTTATGCGTTATAAGGTTTGAGTTATGCGTTATGCGTTACACGTTATGCGTTATGCGTTATGCGTTATGCGTTATGCGTTATGGGTTATGCGTTATGCGTTATGCGTTATGCGTTATGCGTTATGCGTTATGCGTTATGCGTTATGCGTTATGCGTTATGCGTTATGCGTTATGCGTTATGCGTTATGCGTTATGCGTTATGCGTTATGCGTTATGCTTTATGCGTTATGCGTTATGCGTTATGCGTTATGCGTTGTGCGTTATGCGTTATGCGTTATGCGTTATGCGTTATGCGTTATGCGTTATGCTTTATGCGTTATGCGTTATGCGTTATGCATTTTGCGTTATGCGCCATGCGTTATGGGTTATGTTTTATGCGTTATGCGTTATGCGTTATGCGTTATGCGTTATGCGTTATGCGTTATGCGTTGTGCGTTGTGCGTTATGCGTTATGCGTTGGGCGTTATACGTTTGCGTTATGCGTTATGCATTATGCGTTATGCGTTATGCATTATGCGTTATGCGTTATGCGTTATGCATTTTGCGTTATGCGCCATGCGTTATGCGTTATGAGTTATGCGTTATGCGTTATGCGTTATGCGTTATGCGTTATGCGTTATGCGTTATACGGTTTGAGTTATGCGTTATGCGTTATACGGTTTGAGTTATGCGTTATGCGTTATACGTTATTGGTTTATGCGTTATGCGTTATGCGTTATGCGTTATGCGTTATGCGTTATGCGTTACGCGTTATGCGTTATACGGTATGAGTTATGCGTTATGCGTTATGCGCCATGCGTTATGCGTTATGAGTTATGCGTTATGCGTTATGCGTTATGCGTTATGCGTTATGAGTTATAATTTATGCGTTATGCGTTATGCGTTATGCGTTATGAGTTATGCGTTATGCGTTATGCATTTTGCGTTATGCGCCATGCGTTATGCGTTATGCATTATGCGTTATGCGTTATGCGTTATGCGTTATGCGTTATACGGTATGAGTTTTGCGTTATGCGTTATGCGTTATGCGTTATGCGTTATGCGTTATGCGTTATGCGTTATGCGTTATGCGTTATGCGTTATGCGTTATGCGTCATGCGTTATGCGTTATGCGTTATGCGTTATGCGTTATGCGTTATGCGTTATGCGTTATGCGTTATGCGTTATGCGTTATGCGTTATGCGTTATGCGTTATAAGGTTTGAGTTATGCGTTATGCGTTACACGTTATGCGTTATGCGTTATGCGTTATGCGTTATGGGTTATGCATTATGCGTTATGCGTTATGCGTTATGCGTTATGCGTTATGCGTTATGCGTTATGCGTTATGCGTTATGCGTTATGCGTTATGCGTTATGCGTTATGCGTTATGCGTTATGCGTTATGCGTTATGCGTTATGCGTTATGCGTTATGCGTTATGCTTTATGCGTTATGCGTTATGCGTTATGCGTTATGCGTTATGCGTTATGCGTTATGCGTTATGCGGTATGCTTTATGCGTTATGCGTTATGCGTTATACGGTATGAGTTATGCGTTATGCGTTATGCGTTATGCGTTATGCGTTATGCGTTGTGCGTTATGCGTTATGCGTTATGCGTTATGCGTTATGCGTTATGCGTTATGCTTTATGCGTTATGCGTTATGCGTTATGCATTTTGCGTTATGCGCCATGCGTTATGGGTTATGTTTTATGCGTTATGCGTTATGCGTTATGCGTTATGCGTTATGCGTTATGCGTTATGCGTTATGCCTTATGCGTTGTTCGTTATGCGTTATGCGTTCGGAGTTATACGTTTGCGTTATGCATTATGCGTTATGCGTTATGCATTATGCGTTATGCGTTATGCGTTATGCATTTTGCGTTATGCGCCATGCGTTATGCGTTATGAGTTATGCGTTATGCGTTATGCGTTATGCGTTATGCGTTATGCGTTATGCGTTATACGGTTTGAGTTATGCGTTATGCGTTATACGGTTTGAGTTATGCGTTATGCGTTATACGTTATTGGTTTATGCGTTATGCGTTATGCGTTATGCGTTATGCGTTATACGGTATGAGTTATGCGTTATGCGTTATGCGTTATGCGTTATGCGCCATGCGTTATGCGTTATGAGTTATGCGTTATGCGTTATGCGTTATGCGTTATGCGTTATGAGTTATGAGTTATAATTTATGCGTTATGCGTTATGCATTATGCGTTATGAGTTATGCGTTATGCGTTATGCATTTTGCGTTATGCGCCATGCGTTATGCGTTATGCGTTATGCGTTATGCGTTATGCGTTATGCGTTATGCGTTATGCGTTATGCGTTAGGCGTTATACGTTTGCGTTATGCGTTATGCGTTATGCGTTATGCGTTATGCTTTATGCGTTATGCGTTATGCTTTATGCGTTATGCATGATCCGTTATGCGTTAGGCGTTATGCGTTATGCGTTATGCGTTATGCGTTATGCTTTATGCGTTATGCTTTATGCGTTATGCGTTATGCGTTATACGGTATGAGTTATGCGTTATACGTTATGCGTTATGCGTTATGCGTTATGCGTTATGCGTTATGCGTTATGCGTTATGCGTTATGCGTTATGCGTTATGCGTTATGCGTTATGCGTTATGCGTTATGCGTTATGCGTTATGCGTTATGCGTTATGCGTTATGCGTTATACGGTTTGAGTTATGCGTTATGCGTTATACGTTATGCGTTATGCGTTATGCGTTATGCGTTATGCGTTATGCGTTATGCGTTATGCGTTATGCGTTATGCGTTATGCGTTATGCGTTATGCGTTATGCGTTATGCGTTATGCGTTATGCGTTATGCGTTATGCGTTATGCGTTATGCTTTATGCGTTATGCTTTATGCGTTATGCGTTATGCGTTATACGGTATGAGTTATGCGTTATGCGTTATGCGTTATGCGTTATGCGTTATGCGTTATGCTTTATGCGTTATGCGTTATGCGTTATGCATTTTGCGTTATGCGCCATGCGTTATGGGTTATGTTTTATGCGTTATGCGTTATGCGTTATGCGTTATGCGTTATGCGTTGTTCGTTATGCGTTATGCGTTGGGCGTTATACGTTTGCGTTATGCGTTATGCATTATGCGTTATGCGTTATGCATTATGCGTTATGCGTTATGCGTTATGCATTTTGCGTTATGCGCCATGCGTTATGCGTTATGAGTTATGCGTTATGCGTTATGCGTTATGCGTTATGCGTTATGCGTTATGCGTTATACGGTTTGAGTTATGCGTTATGCGTTATACGTTATTGGTTTATGCGTTATGCGTTATGCGTTATGCGTTATGCGTTATACGGTATGAGTTATGCGTTATGCGTTATGCGTTATGCGTTATGCGCCATGCGTTATGCGTTATGCGTTATGCGTTATGCGTTATGCGTTATGAGTTATAATTTATGCGTTATGCGTTATGCGTTATGCGTTATGCGTTATGAGTTATGCGTTATGCGTTATGCATTTTGCGTTATGCGCCATGCGTTATGCGTTATGTGTTATGCGTTATGCGTTATGCGTTATGCGTTATGCGTTATGCGTTATGAGTTATAATTTATGCGTTATGCGTTATGCGTTATGCGTTATGAGTTATGCGTTATGCGTTATGCATTTTGCGTTATGCGCCATGCGTTATGCGTTATGCGTTATGCGTTATGCGTTATGCGTTATGCGTTATACGGTATGAGTTATGCGTTATGCGTTATGCGGCATGCGTTATGCGTTATGAGTTATGCGTTATGCGTTATGCGTTATGCGTTATGCGTTATGAGTTATAATTTATGCGTTATGCGTTATGCGTTATGAGTTATGCGTTATGCGTTATGCATTTTGCGTTATGCGCCATGCGTTATGCGTTATGCATTATGCGTTATGCGTTATGCGTTATGCGTTACGCGTTATACGGTATGAGTTATGCGTTATGCGTTATGCGTTATGCGTTATGCGTTATGCGTTATGCGTTATGCGTTATGCGTTATGCGTTATGCGTTATGCGTTATGCGTTATGCTTATGCGTTATGCGTCATGCGTTATGCGTTATGCGTTATGCGTTATGCGTTATGCGTTATGCGTTATGCGTTATGCGTTATGCGTTATGCGTTATGCGTTATGCGTTATGCGTTATAAGGTTTGAGTTATGCGTTATGCGTTACACGTTATGCGTTATGCGTTATGCGTTATGCGTTATGCGTTATGGGTTATGCATTATGCGTTATGCGTTATGCGTTATGCGTTATGCGTTATGCGTTATGCGTTATGCGTTATGCGTTATGCGTTATGCGTTATGCGTTATGCGTTATGCGTTATGCGTTATGCGTTATGCGTTATGCGTTATGCGTTATGCGTTATGCGTTATGCGTTACGCGTTATACGGTATGAGTTATGCGTTATGCGTTATGCGTTATGCGTTATGCGTTATGCGTTATGCGTTATGCGTTATGCGTTATGCGTTATACGGTTTGAGTTATGCGTTATGCGTTATACGGTTTGAGTTATGCGTTATGCGTTATACGTTATTGGTTTATGCGTTATGCGTTATGCGTTATGCGTTATGCGTTATACGGTATGAGTTATGCGTTATGCGTTATGCGTTATGCGTTATGCGCCATGCGTTATGCGTTATGAGTTATGCGTTATGCGTTATGCGTTATGCGTTATGCGTTATGCGGTATGCTTTATGCGTTATGCGTTATGCGTTATACGGTATGAGTTATGCGTTATGCGTTATGCGTTATGCGTTATGCGTTATGCGTTATGCGTTATGCGTTATGCGTTATGCGTTATGCGTTATGCTTTATGCGTTATGCGTTATGCGTTATGCATTTTGCGTTATGCGCCATGCGTTATGGGTTATGTTTTATGCGTTATGCGTTATGCGTTATGCGTTATGCGTTGTTCGTTATGCGTTATGCGTTGGGCGTTATACGTTTGCGTTATGCGTTATGCATTATGCGTTATGCGTTATGCGTTATGCGTTATGCGTTATGCGTTATGCATTTTGCGTTATGCGCCATGCGTTATGCGTTATGAGTTATGCGTTATGCGTTATGCGTTATGCGTTATGCGTTATGCGTTATGCGTTATACGGTTTGAGTTATGCGTTATGCGTTATACGTTATTGGTTTATGCGTTATGCGTTATGCGTTATGCGTTATACGGTATGAGTTATGCGTTATGCGTTATGCGTTATGCGTTATGCGCCATGCGTTATGCGTTATGAGTTATGCGTTATGCGTTATGCGTTATGCGTTATGCGTTATGCGTTATGAGTTATAATTTATGCGTTATGCGTTATGCGTTATGCGTTATGAGTTATGCGTTATGCGTTATGCATTTTGCGTTATGCGCCATGCGTTATGCGTTATGCGTTATGCGTTATGCGTTATGCGTTATGCGTTATACGGTATGAGTTATGCGTTATGCGTTATGCGCCATGCGTTATGCGTTATGAGTTATGCGTTATGCGTTATGCGTTATGCGTTATGCGTTATGAGTTATAATTTATGCGTTATGCGTTATGCGTTATGCGTTATGAGTTATGCGTTATGCGTTATGCATTTTGCGTTATGCGCCATGCGTTATGCGTTATGCATTATGCGTTATGCGTTATGCGTTATGCGTTACGCGTTATACGGTATGAGTTATGCGTTATGCGTTATGCGTTATGCGTTATGCGTTATGCGTTATGCGTTATGCGTTATGCGTTATGCGTTATGCGTTATGCGTTATGCGTTATGCGTTATGCGTTATGCGTTATGCGTTATGCGTCATGCGTTATGCGTTATGCGTTATGCGTTATGCGTTATGCGTTATGCGTTATGCGTTATGCGTTATGCGTTATGCGTTATGCGTTATGCGTTATGCGTTATAAGGTTTGAGTTATGCGTTATGCGTTACACGTTATGCGTTATGCGTTATGCGTTATGCGTTATGCGTTATGTGTTATGCATTATGCGTTATGCGTTATGCGTTATGCGTTATGCGTTATGCGTTATGCGTTATGCGTTATGCGTTATGCGTTATGCGTTATGCGTTATGCGTTATGCGTTATGCGTTATGCGTTATGCGTTATGCGTTATGCGTTATGCGTTATGCGTTGGGCGTTATACGTTTGCGTTATGCGTTATGCATTATGCGTTATGCGTTATGCATTATGCGTTATGCGTTATGCGTTATGCATTTTGCGTTATGCGCCATGCGTTATGCGTTATGAGTTATGCGTTATGCGTTATGCGTTATGCATTTTGCGTTATGCGCCATGCGTTATGCGTTATGAGTTCTGCGTTATGCGTTATGCGTTATGCGTTATGCGTTATGCGTTATGCGTTATACGGTTTGAGTTATGCGTTATGCGTTATACGTTATTGGTTTATGCGTTATGCGTTATGCGTTATGCGTTATGCGTTATACGGTATGAGTTATGCGTTATGCGTTATGCGTTATGCGTTATGCGCCATGCGTTATGCGTTATGAGTTATGCGTTATGCGTTATGCGTTATGCGTTATGCGTTATGAGTTATAATTTATGCGTTATGCGTTATGCGTTATGCGTTATGCGTTATGAGTTATGCGTTATGCATTTTGCGTTATGCGCCATGCGTTATGCGTTATGCGTTATGCGTTATGCGTTATGCGTTATGCGTTATACGGTATGAGTTATGCGTTATGCGTTATGCGCCATGCGTTATGCGTTATGAGTTATGCGTTATGCGTTATGCGTTATGCGTTATGAGTTATAATTTATGCGTTATGCGTTATGCGTTATGCGTTATGCGTTATGAGTTATGCGTTATGCGTTATGCATTTTGCGTTATGCGCCATGCGTTATGCGTTATGCATTATGCGTTATGCGTTATGCGTTATGCGTTACGCGTTATACGGTATGAGTTATGCGTTATGCGTTATGCGTTATGCGTTATGCGTTATGCGTTATGCGTTATGCGTTATGCGTTATGCGTTATGCGTTATGCGTTATGCGTTATGCGTTATGCGTTATGCGTTATGCGTTATGCGTTATGCGTCATGCGTTATGCGTTATGCGTTATGCGTTATGCGTTATGCGTTATGCGTTATGCGTTATGCGTTATGCGTTATGCGTTATGCGTTATGCGTTATACGGTTTGAGTTATGCGTTATGCGTTATACGTTATTGGTTTATGCGTTATGCGTTATGCGTTATGCGTTATGCGTTATACGGTATGAGTTATGCGTTATGCGTTATGCGTTATGCGTTATGCGCCATGCGTTATGCGTTATGAGTTATGCGTTATGCGTTATGCGTTATGCGTTATGCGTTATGAGTTATAATTTATGCGTTATGCGTTATGCGTTATGCGTTATGAGTTATGCGTTATGCGTTATGCATTTTGCGTTATGCGCCATGCGTTATGCGTTATGTGTTATGCGTTATGCGTTATGCGTTATGCGTTATGCGTTATGCGTTATGAGTTATAATTTATGCGTTATGCGTTATGCGTTATGCGTTATGAGTTATGCGTTATGCGTTATGCATTTTGCGTTATGCGCCATGCGTTATGCGTTATGCATTATGCGTTATGCGTTATGCGTTATGCGTTATACGGTATGCGTTATGCGTTATGCGTTATGCGCCATGCGTTATGCGTTATGAGTTATGCGTTATGCGTTATGCGTTATGCGTTATGCGTTATGAGTTATAATTTATGCGTTATGCGTTATGCGTTATGCGTTATGAGTTATGCGTTATGCGTTATGCATTTTGCGTTATGCGCCATGCGTTATGCGTTATGCATTATGCGTTATGCGTTATGCGTTATGCGTTACGCGTTATACGGTATGAGTTATGCGTTATGCGTTATGCGTTATGCGTTATGCGTTATGCGTTATGCGTTATGCGTTATGCGTTATGCGTTATGCGTTATGCGTTATGCGTTATGCGTTATGCGTTATGCGTTATGCGTTATGCGTCATGCGTTATGCGTTATGCGTTATGCGTTATGCGTTATGCGTTATGCGTTATGCGTTATGCGTTATGCGTTATGCGTTATGCGTTATGCGTTATGCGTTATGCGTTATGCGTTATAAGGTTTGAGTTATGCGTTATGCGTTACACGTTATGCGTTATGCGTTATGCGTTATGCGTTATGCGTTATGTGTTATGCATTATGCGTTATGCGTTATGCGTTATGCGTTATGCGTTATGCGTTATGCGTTATGCGTTATGCGTTATGCGTTATGCGTTATGCGTTATGCGTTATGCGTTATGCGTTATGCGTTATGCGTTATGCGTTATGCGTTATGCGTTATGCGTTATGCGTTATGCTTTATGCGTTATGCGTTATGCGTTATGCGTTATGCGTTGTGCGTTATGCGTTATGCGTTATGCGTTATGCGTTATGCGTTATGCTTTATGCGTTATGCGTTATGCGTTATGCATTTTGCGTTATGCGCCATGCGTTATGGGTTATGTTTTATGCGTTATGCGTTATGCGTTATGCGTTATGCGTTATGCGTTATGCGTTATGCGTTGTTCGTTATGCGTTATGCGTTGGGCGTTATACGTTTGCGTTATGCGTTATGCATTATGCGTTATGCGTTATGCATTATGCGTTATGCGTTATGCGTTATGCATTTTGCGTTATGCGCCATGCGTTATGCGTTATGAGTTATGCGTTATGCGTTATGCGTTATGCGTTATGCGTTATGCGTTATGCGTTATACGGTTTGAGTTATGCGTTATGCGTTATACGGTTTGAGTTATGCGTTATGCGTTATACGTTATTGGTTTATGCGTTATGCGTTATGCGTTATGCGTTATGCGTTATGCGTTATGCGTTACGCGTTATGCGTTATACGGTATGAGTTATGCGTTATGCGTTATGCGCCATGCGTTATGCGTTATGAGTTATGCGTTATGCGTTATGCGTTATGCGTTATGCGTTATGAGTTATAATTTATGCGTTATGCGTTATGCGTTATGCGTTATGAGTTATGCGTTATGCGTTATGCATTTTGCGTTATGCGCCATGCGTTATGCGTTATGCATTATGCGTTATGCGTTATGCGTTATGCGTTACGCGTTATACGGTATGAGTTATGCGTTATGCGTTATGCGTTATGCGTTATGCGTTATGCGTTATGCGTTATGCGTTATGCGTTATGCGTTATGCGTTATGCGTTATGCGTTATGCGTTATGCGTTATGCGTTATGCGTTATGCGTTATGCGTTATGCGTTATGCGTTATGCGTTATGCGTTATGCGTTATGCGTTATGCGTTATGCGTTATGCGTTATGCGTTATGCGTTATGCTTTATGCGTTATGCGTTATGCGTTATGCGTTATGCGTTATGCGTTATGCGTTATGCGTTATGCGGTATGCTTTATGCGTTATGCGTTATGCGTTATACGGTATGAGTTATGCGTTATGCGTTATGCGTTATGCGTTATGCGTTATGCGTTATGCGTTATGCGTTATGCGTTATGCGTTATGCGTTATGCGTTATGCGTTATGCTTTATGCGTTATGCGTTATGCGTTATGCATTTTGCGTTATGCGCCATGCGTTATGGGTTATGTTTTATGCGTTATGCGTTATGCGTTATGCGTTATGCGTTATGCGTTATGCGTTATGCGTTATGCGTTATGCGTTGTTCGTTATGCGTTATGCGTTCGGCGTTATACGTTTGCGTTATGCATTATGCGTTATGCGTTATGCATTATGCGTTATGCGTTATGCGTTATGCATTTTGCGTTATGCGCCATGCGTTATGCGTTATGAGTTATGCGTTATGCGTTATGCGTTATGCGTTATGCGTTATGCGTTATGCGTTATACGGTTTGAGTTATGCGTTATGCGTTATACGGTTTGAGTTATGCGTTATGCGTTATACGTTATTGGTTTATGCGTTATGCGTTATGCGTTATGCGTTATGCGTTATGCGTTATACGGTATGAGTTATGCGTTATGCGTTATGCGTTATGCGTTATGCGCCATGCGTTATGCGTTATGAGTTATGCGTTATGCGTTATGCGTTATGCGTTATGAGTTATGAGTTATAATTTATGCGTTATGCGTTATGCATTATGCGTTATGAGTTATGCGTTATGCGTTATGCATTTTGCGTTATGCGCCATGCGTTATGCGTTATGCGTTATGCGTTATGCGTTATGCGTTATGCGTTATGCGTTATGCGTTATGCGTTATGCGTTAGGCGTTATACGTTTGCGTTATGCGTTATGCGTTATGCGTTATGCTTTATGCGTTATGCGTTATGCTTTATGCGTTATGCATGATCCGTTATGCGTTAGGCGTTATGCGTTATGCGTTATGCGTTATGCGTTATGCTTTATGCGTTATGCTTTATGCGTTATGCGTTATGCGTTATACGGTATGAGTTATGCGTTATACGTTATGCGTTATGCGTTATGCGTTATGCGTTATGCGTTATGCGTTATGCGTTATGCGTTATGCGTTATGCGTTATGCGTTATGCGTTATGCCTTATGCGTTATGCGTTATACGGTTTGAGTTATGCGTTATGCGTTATACGTTATGCGTTATGCGTTATGCGTTATGCGTTATGCGTTATGCGTTATGCGTTATGCGTTATGCGTTATGCGTTATGCGTTATGCGTTATGCGTTATGCGTTATGCGTTATGCGTTATGCGTTATGCGTTATGCGTTATGCGTTATGCGTTATGCGTTATGCGTTATGCTTTATGCGTTATGCTTTATGCGTTATGCGTTATGCGTTATACGGTATGAGTTATGCGTTATGCGTTATGCGTTATGCGTTATGCGTTATGCGTTATGCGTTATGCTTTATGCGTTATGCGTTATGCGTTATGCATTTTGCGTTATGCGCCATGCGTTATGGGTTATGTTTTATGCGTTATGCGTTATGCGTTATGCGTTATGCGTTATGCGTTGTTCGTTATGCGTTATGCGTTGGGCGTTATACGTTTGCGTTATGCGTTATGCATTATGCGTTATGCGTTATGCATTATGCGTTATGCGTTATGCGTTATGCATTTTGCGTTATGCGTTATGCGTTATGCGTTATGCGTTATGCGTTATGCGTTATGCGTTATGCGTTATGCGTTATGCGTTATGCGTTATGCGTTATGCGTTATACGGTTTGAGTTATGCGTTATGCGTTATACGTTATTGGTTTATGCGTTATGCGTTATGCGTTATGCGTTATGCGTTATGCGTTATACGGTATGAGTTATGCGTTATGCGTTATGCGTTATGCGTTATGCGTTATGCGTTATGCGTTATGCGTTATGCGTTATGCGTTATGCGTTATGCGTTATGCGTTATGCGTTATGCGTTATGCGTTATGCGTTATGCGTTATGCGTTATGCGTTATGCGTTATGCGTTATGCGTTATGCGTTATACGGTTTGAGTTATGCGTTATGCGTTATACGTTATTGGTTTATGCGTTATGCGTTATGCGTTATGCGTTATGCGTTATGCGTTATACGGTATGAGTTATGCGTTATGCGTTATGCGTTATGCGTTATGAGTTATAATTTATGCGTTATGCGTTATGCGTTATGCGTTATGAGTTATGCGTTATGCGTTATGCATTTTGCGTTATGCGCCATGCGTTATGCGTTATGTGTTATGCGTTATGCGTTATGCGTTATGCGTTATGCGTTATGCGTTATGAGTTATAATTTATGCGTTATGCGTTATGCGTTATGAGTTATGCGTTATGCGTTATGCATTTTGCGTTATGCGCCATGCGTTATGCGTTATGCGTTATGCGTTATGCGTTATGCGTTATGCGTTATACGGTATGAGTTATGCGTTATGCGTTATGCGCCATGCGTTATACGGTATGAGTTATGCGTTATGCGTTATGCGTTATGCGTTATGCGTTATGCGTTGTGCGTTATGCTTTATGCGTTATGCGTTATGCGTTATGCGTTATGCGTTATGCTTTATGCGTTATGCGTTATGCGTTATGCATTTTGCGTTATGCGCCATGCGTTATGCGTTATGAGTTATGCGTTATGCGTTATGCGTTATGCGTTATGCGTTATGCGTTGTTCGTTATGCGTTATGCGTTCGGCGTTATACGTTTGCGTTATGCATTATGCGTTATGCGTTATGCATTATGCGTTATGCGTTATGCGTTATGCATTTTGCGTTATGCGCCATGCGTTATGCGTTATGAGTTATGCGTTATGCGTTATGCGTTATGCGTTATGCGTTATGCGTTATGCGTTATACGGTTTGAGTTATGCGTTATGCGTTATACGGTTTGAGTTATGCGTTATGCGTTATACGTTATTGGTTTATGCGTTATGCGTTATGCGTTATGCGTTATGCGTTATACGGTATGAGTTATGCGTTATGCGTTATGCGTTATGCGTTATGCGCCATGCGTTATGCGTTATGAGTTATGCGTTATGCGTTATGCGTTATGCGTTATGCGTTATGCGTTATGCTTTATGCGTTATGCGTTATGCGTTATACGGTATGAGTTATGCGTTATGCGTTATGCGTTATGCGTTATGCGTTATGCGTTATGCGTTATGCGTTATGCGTTATGCGTTATGCGTTATGCTTTATGCGTTATGCGTTATGCGTTATGCATTTTGCGTTATGCGCCATGCGTTATGGGTTATGTTTTATGCGTTATGCGTTATGCGTTATGCGTTATGCGTTGTTCGTTATGCGTTATGCGTTGGGCGTTATACGTTTGCGTTATGCGTTATGCATTATGCGTTATGCGTTATGCATTATGCGTTATGCGTTATGCGTTATGCATTTTGCGTTATGCGCCATGCGTTATGCGTTATGAGTTATGCGTTATGCGTTATGCGTTATGCGTTATGCGTTATGCGTTATGCGTTATGCGTTATACGGTTTGAGTTATGCGTTATGCGTTATACGTTATTGGTTTATGCGTTATGCGTTATGCGTTATGCGTTATGCGTTATGCGTTATGCGTTATGCTTTATGCGTTATGCGTTATGCGTTATGCATTTTGCGTTATGCGCCATGCGTTATGGGTTATGTTTTATGCGTTATGCGTTATGCGTTATGCGTTATGCGTTATGCGTTATGCGTTATGCGTTATGCGTTATGCGTTATGCGTTATACGGTATGAGTTATGCGTTATGCATTATGCGTTATGCGTTATGAGTTATAATTTATGCGTTATGCGTTATGCGTTATGCGTTATGCGTTATGAGTTATGCGTTATGCGTTATGCATTTTGCGTTATGCGCCATGCGTTATGCGTTATGTGTTATGCGTTATGCGTTATGCGTTATGCGTTATGCGTTATGCGTTATGAGTTATAATTTATGCGTTATGCGTTATGCGTTATGAGTTATGCGTTATGCGTTATGCATTTTGCGTTATGCGCCATGCGTTATGCGTTATGCGTTATGCGTTATGCGTTATGCGTTATGCGTTATACGGTATGAGTTATGCGTTATGCGTTATGCGCCATGCGTTATACGGTATGAGTTATGCGTTATGCGTTATGCGTTATGCGTTATGCGTTATGCGTTGTGCGTTATGCTTTATGCGTTATGCGTTATGCGTTATGCGTTATGCGTTATGCTTTATGCGTTATGCGTTATGCGTTATGCATTTTGCGTTATGCGCCATGCGTTATGCGTTATGAGTTATGCGTTATGCGTTATGCGTTATGCGTTATGCGTTATGCGTTGTTCGTTATGCGTTATGCGTTCGGCGTTATACGTTTGCGTTATGCATTATGCGTTATGCGTTATGCATTATGCGTTATGCGTTATGCGTTATGCATTTTGCGTTATGCGCCATGCGTTATGCGTTATGAGTTATGCGTTATGCGTTATGCGTTATGCGTTATGCGTTATGCGTTATGCGTTATGCGTTATACGGTTTGAGTTATGCGTTATGCGTTATACGGTTTGAGTTATGCGTTATGCGTTATACGTTATTGGTTTATGCGTTATGCGTTATGCGTTATGCGTTATGCGTTATACGGTATGAGTTATGCGTTATGCGTTATGCGTTATGCGTTATGCGCCATGCGTTATGCGTTATGAGTTATGCGTTATGCGTTATGCGTTATGCGTTATGCGTTATGCGGTATGCTTTATGCGTTATGCGTTATGCGTTATACGGTATGAGTTATGCGTTATGCGTTATGCGTTATGCGTTATGCGTTATGCGTTGTGCGTTATACGTTATGCGTTATGCGTTATGCGTTATGCTTTATGCGTTATGCGTTATGCGTTATGCATTTTGCGTTATGCGCCATGCGTTATGGGTTATGTTTTATGCGTTATGCGTTATGCGTTATGCGTTATGCGTTGTTCGTTATGCGTTATGCGTTGGGCGTTATACGTTTGCGTTATGCGTTATGCATTATGCGTTATGCGTTATGCATTATGCGTTATGCGTTATGCGTTATGCATTTTGCGTTATGCGCCATGCGTTATGCGTTATGAGTTATGCGTTATGCGTTATGCGTTATGCGTTATGCTTTATGCGTTATGCGTTATGCGTTATGCGTTATGCGTTACGCGTTATACGGTATGAGTTATGCGTTATGCGTTATGCGTTATGCGTTATGCGTTATGCGTTATGCGTTATGCGTTATGCGTTATACGGTTTGAGTTATGCGTTATGCGTTATACGGTTTGAGTTATGCGTTATGCGTTATACGTTATTGGTTTATGCGTTATGCGTTATGCGTTATGCGTTATGCGTTATACGGTATGAGTTATGCGTTATGCGTTATGCGTTATGCGTTATGCGCCATGCGTTATGCGTTATGAGTTATGCGTTATGCGTTATGCGTTATGCGTTATGCGTTATGCGGTATGCATTATGCGTTATGCGTTATGCGTTATACGGTATGAGTTATGCGTTATGCGTTATGCGTTATGCGTTATGCGTTATGCGTTTTGCGTTATGCGTTATGCGTTATGCGTTATGCGTTATGCTTTATGCGTTATGCGTTATGCGTTATGCATTTTGCGTTATGCGCCATGCGTTATGGGTTATGTTTTATGCGTTATGCGTTATGCGTTATGCGTTATGCGTTGTTCGTTATGCGTTATGCGTTGGGCGTTATACGTTTGCGTTATGCGTTATGCATTATGCGTTATGCGTTATGCATTATGCGTTATGCGTTATGCGTTATGCATTTTGCGTTATGCGTTATGCGTTATGCGTTATGAGTTATGCGTTATGCGTTATGCGTTATGCGTTATGCGTTATGCGTTATGCGTTATACGGTTTGAGTTATGCGTTATGCGTTATACGTTATTGGTTTATGCGTTATGCGTTATGCGTTATGCGTTATGCGTTATACGGTATGAGTTATGCGTTATGCGTTATGCGTTATGCGTTATGCGTTATGCGTTATGCGTTATGAGTTATGCGTTATGCGTTATGCGTTATGCGTTATGCGTTATGAGTTATAATTTATGCGTTATGCGTTATGCGTTATGCGTTATGAGTTATGCGTTATGCGTTATGCATTTTGCGTTATGCGCCATGCGTTATGCGTTATGCGTTATGCGTTATGCGTTATGCGTTATGCGTTATACGGTATGAGTTATGCGTTATGCGTTATGCGCCATGCGTTATGCGTTATGAGTTATGCGTTATGCGTTATGCGTTATGCGTTATGCGTTATGAGTTATAATTTATGCGTTATGCGTTATGCGTTATGCGTTATGAGTTATGCGTTATGCGTTATGCATTTTGCGTTATGCGCCATGCGTTATGCGTTATGCATTATGCGTTATGCGTTATGCGTTATGCGTTACGCGTTATACGGTATGAGTTATGCGTTATGCGTTATGCGTTATGCGTTATGCGTTATGCGTTATGCGTTATGCGTTATGCGTTATGCGTTATGCGTTATGCGTTATGCGTTATGCGTTATGCGTCATGCGTTATGCGTTATGCGTTATGCGTTATGCGTTATGCGTTATGCGTTATGCGTTATGCGTTATGCGTTATGCGTTATGCGTTATGCGTTATGCGTTATGCGTTATGCGTTATGCGTTATAAGGTTTGAGTTATGCGTTATGCGTTACACGTTATGCGTTATGCGTTATGCGTTATGCGTTATGCGTTATGTGTTATGCATTATGCGTTATGCGTTATGCGTTATGCGTTATGCGTTATGCGTTATGCGTTATGCGTTATGCGTTATGCGTTATGCGTTATGCGTTATGCGTTATGCGTTATGCGTTATGCGTTATGCGTTATGCGTTGGGCGTTATACGTTTGCGTTATGCGTTATGCATTATGCGTTATGCGTTATGCATTATGCGTTATGCGTTATGCGTTATGCATTTTGCGTTATGCGCCATGCGTTATGCGTTATGAGTTATGCGTTATGCGTTATGCGTTATGCATTTTGCGTTATGCGCCATGCGTTATGCGTTATGAGTTATGCGTTATGCGTTATGCGTTATGCGTTATGCGTTATGCGTTATGCGTTATGCGTTATACGGTTTGAGTTATGCGTTATGCGTTATTGGTTTATGCGTTATGCGTTATGCGTTATGCGTTATGCGTTATACGGTATGAGTTATGCGTTATGCGTTATGCGTTATGCGTTATGCGCCATGCGTTATGCGTTATGAGTTATGCGTTATGCGTTATGCGTTATGCGTTATGCGTTATGAGTAATAATTTATGCGTTATGCGTTATGCGTTATGCGTTATGCGTTATGAGTTATGCGTTATGCATTTTGCGTTATGCGCCATGCGTTATGCGTTATGCGTTATGCGTTATGCGTTATGCGTTATGCGTTATACGGTATGAGTTATGCGTTATGCGTTATGCGCCATGCGTTATGCGTTATGAGTTATGCGTTATGCGTTATGCGTTATGCGTTATGAGTTATAATTTATGCGTTATGCGTTATGCGTTATGCGTTATGAGTTATGCGTTATGCGTTATGCATTTTGCGTTATGCGCCATGCGTTATGCGTTATGCATTATGCGTTATGCGTTATGCGTTATGCGTTACGCGTTATACGGTATGAGTTATGCGTTATGCGTTATGCGTTATGCGTTATGCGTTATGCGTTATGCGTTATGCGTTATGCGTTATGCGTTATGCGTTATGCGTTATGCGTTATGCGTTATGCGTTATGCGTTATGCGTTATGCGTTATGCGTCATGCGTTATGCGTTATGCGTTATGCGTTATGCGTTATGCGTTATGCGTTATGCGTTATGCGTTATGCGTTATGCGTTATGCGTTATGCGTTATACGGTTTGAGTTATGCGTTATGCGTTATACGTTATTGGTGTATGCGTTATGCGTTATGCGTTATGCGTTATGCGTTATACGGTATGAGTTATGCGTTATGCGTTATGCGTTATGCGTTATGCGCCATGCGTTATGCGTTATGAGTTATGCGTTATGCGTTATGCGTTATGCGTTATGCGTTATGAGTTATAATTTATGCGTTATGCGTTATGCGTTATGCGTTATGAGTTATGCGTTATGCGTTATGCATTTTGCGTTATGCGCCATGCGTTATGCGTTATGTGTTATGCGTTATGCGTTATGCGTTATGCGTTATGCGTTATGCGTTATGAGTTATAATTTATGCGTTATGCGTTATGCGTTATGCGTTATGAGTTATGCGTTATGCGTTATGCATTTTGCGTTATGCGCCATGCTTTATGCGTTATGCGTTATGCGTTATGCGTTATGCGTTATGCGTTATGCGTTATACGGTATGAGTTATGCGTTATGCGTTATGCGCCATGCGTTATGCGTTATGAGTTATGCGTTATGCGTTATGCGTTATGCGTTATGCGTTATGAGTTATAATTTATGCGTTATGCGTTATGCGTTATGCGTTATGAGTTATGCGTTATGCGTTATGCATTTTGCGTTATGCGCCATGCGTTATGCGTTATGCATTATGCGTTATGCGTTATGCGTTATGCGTTACGCGTTATACGGTATGAGTTATGCGTTATGCGTTATGCGTTATGCGTTATGCGTTATGCGTTATGCGTTATGCGTTATGCGTTATGCGTTATGCGTTATGCGTTATGCGTTATGCGTTATGCGTTATGCGTTATGCGTTATGCGTTATGCGTTATGCGTTATGCGTTATGCTTTATGCGTTATGCTTTATGCGTTATGCGTTATGCGTTATACGGTATGAGTTATGCGTTATGCGTTATGCGTTATGCGTTATGCGTTATGCGTTATGCTTTATGCGTTATGCGTTATGCGTTATGCATTTTGCGTTATGCGCCATGCGTTATGGGTTATGTTTTATGCGTTATGCGTTATGCGTTATGCGTTATGCGTTATGCGTTGTTCGTTATGCGTTATGCGTTGGGCGTTATACGTTTGCGTTATGCGTTATGCATTATGCGTTATGCGTTATGCATTATGCGTTATGCGTTATGCGTTATGCATTTTGCGTTATGCGCCATGCGTTATGCGTTATGAGTTATGCGTTATGCGTTATGCGTTATGCGTTATGCGTTATGCGTTATGCGTTATACGGTTTGAGTTATGCGTTATGCGTTATACGTTATTGGTTTATGCGTTATGCGTTATGCGTTATGCGTTATGCGTTATACGGTATGAGTTATGCGTTATGCGTTATGCGTTATGCGTTATGCGCCATGCGTTATGCGTTATGAGTTATGCGTTATGCGTTATGCGTTATGCGTTATGCGTTATGAGTTATAATTTATGCGTTATGCGTTATGCGTTATGCGTTATGCGTTATGAGTTATGCGTTATGCGTTATGCATTTTGCGTTATGCGCCATGCGTTATGCGTTATGTGTTATGCGTTATGCGTTATGCGTTATGCGTTATGCGTTATGCGTTATGCGTTATGAGTTATAATTTATGCGTTATGCGTTATGCGTTATGCGTTATGAGTTATGCGTTATGCGTTATGCATTTTGCGTTATGCGCCATGCGTTATGCGTTATGCGTTATGCGTTATGCGTTATGCGTTATACGGTATGAGTTATGCGTTATGCGTTATGCGCCATGCGTTATGCGTTATGAGTTATGCGTTATGCGTTATGCGTTATGCGTTATGCGTTATGAGTTATAATTTATGCGTTATGCGTTATGCGTTATGAGTTATGCGTTATGCGTTATGCATTTTGCGTTATGCGCCATGCGTTATGCGTTATGTGTTATGCGTTATGCGTTATGCGTTATGCGTTATGCGTTATGCGTTATGAGTTATAATTTATGCGTTATGCGTTATGCGTTATGCGTTATGCGTTATGAGTTATGCGTTATGCGTTATGCATTTTGCGTTATGCGCCATGCGTTATGCGTTATGCGTTATGCGTTATGCGTTATGCGTTATGCGTTATACGGTATGAGTTATGCGTTATGCGTTATGCGCCATGCGTTATGCGTTATGAGTTATGCGTTATGCGTTATGCGTTATGCGCCATGCGTTATGCGTTATGTGTTATGCGTTATGCGTTATGCGTTATGCGTTATGCGTTTTGCGTTATGCGTTATGAGTTATAATTTATGCGTTATGCGTTATGCGTTATGCGTTATGAGTTATGCGTTATGCGTTATGCATTTTGCGTTATGCGCCATGCGTTATGCGTTATGCGTTATGCGTTATGCGTTATGCGTTATGCGTTATACGGTATGAGTTATGCGTTATGCGTTATGCGCCATGCGTTATGCGTTATGAGTTATGCGTTATGCGTTATGCGTTATGCGTTATGCGTTATGAGTTATAATTTATGCGTTATGCGTTATGCGTTATGCGTTATGAGTTATGCGTTATGCGTTATGAATTTTGCGTTATGCGCCATGCGTTATGCGTTATGCATTATGCGTTATGCGTTATGCGTTATGCGTTACGCGTTATACGGTATGAGTTATGCGTTATGCGTTATGCGTTATGCGTTATGCGTTATGCGTTATGCGTTATGCGTTATGCGTTATGCTTTATGCGTTATGCGTTATGCGTTATGCATTTTGCGTTATGCGCCATGCGTTATGGGTTATGTTTTATGCGTTATGCGTTATGCGTTATGCGTTATGCGTTATGCGTTGTTCGTTATGCGTTATGCGTTGGGCGTTATACGTTTGCGTTATGCGTTATGCATTATGCGTTATGCGTTATGCATTATGCGTTATGCGTTATGCGTTATGCATTTTGCGTTATGCGCCATGCGTTATGCGTTATGAGTTATGCGTTATGCGTTATGCGTTATGCGTTATGCGTTATGCGTTATGCGTTATACGGTTTGAGTTATGCGTTATGCGTTATACGTTATTGGTTTATGCGTTATGCGTTATGCGTTATGCGTTATGCGTTATACGGTATGAGTTATGCGTTATGCGTTATGCGTTATGCGTTATGCGCCATGCGTTATGCGTTATGAGTTATGCGTTATGCGTTATGCGTTATGCGTTATGCGTTATGAGTTATAATTTATGCGTTATGCGTTATGCGTTATGCGTTATGCGTTATGAGTTATGCGTTATGCGTTATGCATTTTGCGTTATGCGCCATGCGTTATGCGTTATGTTTTATGCGTTATGCGTTATGCGTTATGCGTTATGCGTTATGCGTTATGAGTTATAATTTATGCGTTATGCGTTATGCGTTATGCGTTATGAGTTATGCGTTATGCGTTATGCATTTTGCGTTATGCGCCATGCGTTATGCGTTATGCGTTATGCGTTATGCGTTATGCGTTATGCGTTATACGGTATGAGTTATGCGTTATGCGTTATGCGCCATGCGTTATGCGTTATGAGTTATGCGTTATGCGTTATGCGTTATGCGTTATGCGTTATGCGTTATGCGTTATGCGTTATGCGTTATGAGTTATGCGTTATGCGTTATGCATTTTGCGTTATGCGCCATGCGTTATGCGTTATGTGTTATGCGTTATGCGTTATGCGTTATGCGTTATGCGTTATGCGTTATGAGTTATAATTTATGCGTTATGCGTTATGCGTTATGCGTTATGAGTTATGCGTTATGCGTTATGCATTTTGCGTTGTGCGCCATGCGTTATGCGTTATGCGTTATGCGTTATGCGTTATGCGTTATGCGTTATACGGTATGAGTTATGCGTTATGCGTTATGCGCCATGCGTTATGCGTTATGAGTTATGCGTTATGCGTTATGCGTTATGCGCCATGCGTTATGCGTTATGAGTTATGCGTTATGCGTTATGCGTTATGCGTTATGCGTTATGCGTTATGAGTTATAATTTATGCGTTATGCGTTATGCGTTATGCGTTATGAGTTATGCGTTATGCGTTATGCATTTTGCGTTATGCGCCATGCGTTATGCGTTATGCGTTATGCGTTATGCGTTATGCGTTATGCGTTATACGGTATGAGTTATGCGTTATGCGTTATGCGCCATGCGTTATGCGTTATGAATTATGCGTTATGCGTTATGCGTTATGCGTTATGCGTTATGAGTTATAATTTATGCGTTATGCGTTATGCGTTATGCGTTATGCGTTATGAGTTATGCGTTATGCGTTATGCATTTTGCGTTATGCGCCATGCGTTATGCGTTATGCATTATGCGTTATGCGTTATGCGTTATGCGTTACGCGTTATACGGTATGAGTTATGCGTTATGCGTTATGCGTTATGCGTTATGCGTTATGCGTTATGCGTTATGCGTTATGCTTTATGCGTTATGCGTTATGCGTTATGCGTTATGCGTTATGCGTTATGCGTCATGCGTTATGCGTTATGCGTTATGCGTTATGCGTTATGCGTTATGCGTTATGCGTTATGCGTTATGCGTTATGCGTTATGCGTTATGCGTTATGCGTTATGCGTTATGCGTTATGCGTTATGCGTTATGCGTTATGCGTTATGCGTTATGCGTTATGCGTTATAAGGTTTGAGTTATGCGTTATGCGTTACACGTTATGCGTTATGCGTTATGCGTTATGCGTTATGCGTTATGGGTTATGCGTTATGCGTTATGCGTTATGCGTTATGCGTTATGCGTTATGCGTTATGCGTTATGCGTTATGCGTTATGCGTTATGCGTTATGCGTTATGCGTTATGCGTTATGCGTTATGCGTTATGCGTTATGCGTTATGCTTTATGCGTTATGCGTTATGCGTTATGCGTTATGCGTTGTGCGTTATGCGTTATGCGTTATGCGTTATGCGTTATGCGTTATGCGTTATGCTTTATGCGTTATGCGTTATGCGTTATGCATTTTGCGTTATGCGCCATGCGTTATGGGTTATGTTTTATGCGTTATGCGTTATGCGTTATGCGTTATGCGTTATGCGTTATGCGTTATGCGTTGTGCGTTGTTCGTTATGCGTTATGCGTTGGGCGTTATACGTTTGCGTTATGCGTTATGCGTTATGCGTTATGCGTTATGCATTATGCGTTATGCGTTATGCGTTATGCATTTTGCGTTATGCGCCATGCGTTATGCGTTATGAGTTATGCGTTATGCGTTATGCGTTATGCGTTATGCGTTATGCGTTATGCGTTATACGGTTTGAGTTATGCGTTATGCGTTATACGGTTTGAGTTATGCGTTATGCGTTATACGTTATTGGTTTATGCGTTATGCGTTATGCGTTATGCGTTATGCGTTATGCGTTATGCGTTATGCGTTATGCGTTATACGGTATGAGTTATGCGTTATGCGTTATGCGCCATGCGTTATGCGTTATGAGTTATGCGTTATGCGTTATGCGTTATGCGTTATGCGTTATGAGTTATAATTTATGCGTTATGCGTTATGCGTTATGCGTTATGAGTTATGCGTTATGCGTTATGCATTTTGCGTTATGCGCCATGCGTTATGCGTTATGCATTATGCGTTATGCGTTATGCGTTATGCGTTACGCGTTATACGGTATGAGTTTTGCGTTATGCGTTATGCGTTATGCGTTATGCGTTATGCGTTATGCGTTATGCGTTATGCGTTATGCGTTATGCGTTATGCGTTATGCGTCATGCGTTATGCGTTATGCGTTATGCGTTATGCGTTATGCGTTATGCGTTATGCGTTATGCGTTATGCGTTATGCGTTATGCGTTATGCGTTATGCGTTATAAGGTTTGAGTTATGCGTTATGCGTTACACGTTATGCGTTATGCGTTATGCGTTATGCGTTATGGGTTATGCATTATGCGTTATGCGTTATGCGTTATGCGTTATGCGTTATGCGTTATGCGTTATGCGTTATGCGTTATGCGTTATGCGTTATGCGTTATGCGTTATGCGTTATGCGTTATGCGTTATGCGTTATGCGTTATGCGTTATGCGTTATGCTTTATGCGTTATGCGTTATGCGTTATGCGTTATGCGTTATGCGTTATGCGTTATGCGTTATGCGGTATGCTTTATGCGTTATGCGTTATGCGTTATACGGTATGAGTTATGCGTTATGCGTTATGCGTTATGCGTTATGCGTTATGCGTTGTGCGTTATGCGTTATGCGTTATGCGTTATGCGTTATGCGTTATGCGTTATGCTTTATGCGTTATGCGTTATGCGTTATGCATTTTGCGTTATGCGCCATGCGTTATGGGTTATGTTTTATGCGTTATGCGTTATGCGTTATGCGTTATGCGTTATGCGTTATGCGTTATGCGTTATGCGTTATGCCTTATGCGTTGTTCGTTATGCGTTATGCGTTCGGAGTTATACGTTTGCGTTATGCATTATGCGTTATGCGTTATGCATTATGCGTTATGCGTTATGCGTTATGCATTTTGCGTTATGCGCCATGCGTTATGCGTTATGAGTTATGCGTTATGCGTTATGCGTTATGCGTTATGCGTTATGCGTTATGCGTTATACGGTTTGAGTTATGCGTTATGCGTTATACGGTTTGAGTTATGCGTTATGCGTTATACGTTATTGGTTTATGCGTTATGCGTTATGCGTTATGCGTTATGCGTTATACGGTATGAGTTATGCGTTATGCGTTATGCGTTATGCGTTATGCGCCATGCGTTATGCGTTATGAGTTATGCGTTATGCGTTATGCGTTATGCGTTATGCGTTATGAGTTATGAGTTATAATTTATGCGTTATGCGTTATGCATTATGCGTTATGAGTTATGCGTTATGCGTTATGCATTTTGCGTTATGCGCCATGCGTTATGCGTTATGCGTTATGCGTTATGCGTTATGCGTTATGCGTTATGCGTTATGCGTTATGCGTTAGGCGTTATACGTTTGCGTTATGCGTTATGCGTTATGCGTTATGCGTTATGCTTTATGCGTTATGCGTTATGCTTTATGCGTTATGCATGATCCGTTATGCGTTAGGCGTTATGCGTTATGCGTTATGCGTTATGCGTTATGCTTTATGCGTTATGCTTTATGCGTTATGCGTTATGCGTTATACGGTATGAGTTATGCGTTATACGTTATGCGTTATGCGTTATGCGTTATGCGTTATGCGTTATGCGTTATGCGTTATGAGTTATGCGTTATGCGTTATGCGTTATGCGTTATGCGTTATGCGTTATGCGTTATGCGTTATGCGTTATGCGTTATGCGTTATGCGTTATACGGTTTGAGTTATGCGTTATGCGTTATACGTTATGCGTTATGCGTTATGCGTTATGCGTTATGCGTTATGCGTTATGCGTTATGCGTTATGCGTTATGCGTTATGCGTTATGCGTTATGCGTTATGCGTTATGCGTTATGCGTTATGCGTTATGCGTTATGCGTTATGCTTTATGCGTTATGCTTTATGCGTTATGCGTTATGCGTTATACGGTATGAGTTATGCGTTATGCGTTATGCGTTATGCGTTATGCGTTATGCGTTATGCTTTATGCGTTATGCGTTATGCGTTATGCATTTTGCGTTATGCGCCATGCGTTATGGGTTATGTTTTATGCGTTATGCGTTATGCGTTATGCGTTATGCGTTATGCGTTGTTCGTTATGCGTTATGCGTTGGGCGTTATACGTTTGCGTTATGCGTTATGCATTATGCGTTATGCGTTATGCATTATGCGTTATGCGTTATGCGTTATGCATTTTGCGTTATGCGCCATGCGTTATGCGTTATGAGTTATGCGTTATGCGTTATGCGTTATGCGTTATGCGTTATGCGTTATGCGTTATACGGTTTGAGTTATGCGTTATGCGTTATACGTTATTGGTTTATGCGTTATGCGTTATGCGTTATGCGTTATGCGTTATACGGTATGAGTTATGCGTTATGCGTTATGCGTTATGCGTTATGCGCCATGCGTTATGCGTTATGCGTTATGCGTTATGCGTTATGCGTTATGAGTTATAATTTATGCGTTATGCGTTATGCGTTATGCGTTATGCGTTATGAGTTATGCGTTATGCGTTATGCATTTTGCGTTATGCGCCATGCGTTATGCGTTATGTGTTATGCGTTATGCGTTATGCGTTATGCGTTATGCGTTATGCGTTATGAGTTATAATTTATGCGTTATGCGTTATGCGTTATGCGTTATGAGTTATGCGTTATGCGTTATGCATTTTGCGTTATGCGCCATGCGTTATGCGTTATGCGTTATGCGTTATGCGTTATGCGTTATGCGTTATACGGTATGAGTTATGCGTTATGCGTTATGCGGCATGCGTTATGCGTTATGAGTTATGCGTTATGCGTTATGCGTTATGCGTTATGCGTTATGAGTTATAATTTATGCGTTATGCGTTATGCGTTATGAGTTATGCGTTATGCGTTATGCATTTTGCGTTATGCGCCATGCGTTATGCGTTATGCATTATGCGTTATGCGTTATGCGTTATGCGTTATGCGTTATGCGTTATGCGTTATGCGTTATGCGTTATGCGTTATGCGTTATGCGTTATGCTTATGCGTTATGCGTCATGCGTTATGCGTTATGCGTTATGCGTTATGCGTTATGCGTTATGCGTTATGCGTTATGCGTTATGCGTTATGCGTTATGCGTTATGCGTTATAAGGTTTGAGTTATGCGTTATGCGTTACACGTTATGCGTTATGCGTTATGCGTTATGCGTTATGCGTTATGGGTTATGCATTATGCGTTATGCGTTATGCGTTATGCGTTATGCGTTATGCGTTATGCGTTATGCGTTATGCGTTATGCGTTATGCGTTATGCGTTATGCGTTATGCGTTATGCGTTATGCGTTATGCGTTATGCGTTATGCGTTATGCGTTATGCGTTATGCGTTACGCGTTATACGGTATGAGTTATGCGTTATGCGTTATGCGTTATGCGTTATGCGTTATGCGTTATGCGTTATGCGTTATGCGTTATGCGTTATACGGTTTGAGTTATGCGTTATGCGTTATACGGTTTGAGTTATGCGTTATGCGTTATACGTTATTGGTTTATGCGTTATGCGTTATGCGTTATGCGTTATGCGTTATACGGTATGAGTTATGCGTTATGCGTTATGCGTTATGCGTTATGCGCCATGCGTTATGCGTTATGAGTTATGCGTTATGCGTTATGCGTTATGCGTTATGCGTTATGCGGTATGCTTTATGCGTTATGCGTTATGCGTTATACGGTATGAGTTATGCGTTATGCGTTATGCGTTATGCGTTATGCGTTATGCGTTGTGCGTTATGCGTTATGCGTTATGCGTTATGCGTTATGCTTTATGCGTTATGCGTTATGCGTTATGCATTTTGCGTTATGCGCCATGCGTTATGGGTTATGTTTTATGCGTTATGCGTTATGCGTTATGCGTTATGCGTTGTTCGTTATGCGTTATGCGTTGGGCGTTATACGTTTGCGTTATGCGTTATGCATTATGCGTTATGCGTTATGCATTATGCGTTATGCGTTATGCGTTATGCATTTTGCGTTATGCGCCATGCGTTATGCGTTATGAGTTATGCGTTATGCGTTATGCGTTATGCGTTATGCGTTATGCGTTATGCGTTATACGGTTTGAGTTATGCGTTATGCGTTATACGTTATTGGTTTATGCGTTATGCGTTATGCGTTATGCGTTATACGGTATGAGTTATGCGTTATGCGTTATGCGTTATGCGTTATGCGTTATGCGTTATGCGTTATGAGTTATGCGTTATGCGTTATGCGTTATGCGTTATGCGTTATGCGTTATGAGTTATAATTTATGCGTTATGCGTTATGCGTTATGCGTTATGAGTTATGCGTTATGCGTTATGCATTTTGCGTTATGCGCCATGCGTTATGCGTTATGCGTTATGCGTTATGCGTTATGCGTTATGCGTTATACGGTATGAGTTATGCGTTATGCGTTATGCGCCATGCGTTATGCGTTATGAGTTATGCGTTATGCGTTATGCGTTATGCGTTATGCGTTATGAGTTATAATTTATGCGTTATGCGTTATGCGTTATGCGTTATGAGTTATGCGTTATGCGTTATGCGTTTTGCGTTATGCGCCATGCGTTATGCGTTATGCATTATGCGTTATGCGTTATGCGTTATGCGTTACGCGTTATACGGTATGAGTTATGCGTTATGCGTTATGCGTTATGCGTTATGCGTTATGCGTTATGCGTTATGCGTTATGCGTTATGCGTTATGCGTTATGCGTTATGCGTTATGCGTTATGCGTTATGCGTTATGCGTCATGCGTTATGCGTTATGCGTTATGCGTTATGCGTTATGCGTTATGCGTTATGCGTTATGCGTTATGCGTTATGCGTTATGCGTTATGCGTTATGCGTTATGCGTTATAAGGTTTGAGTTATGCGTTATGCGTTACACGTTATGCGTTATGCGTTATGCGTTATGCGTTATGCGTTATGTGTTATGCATTATGCGTTATGCGTTATGCGTTATGCGTTATGCGTTATGCGTTATGCGTTATGCGTTATGCGTTATGCGTTATGCGTTATGCGTTATGCGTTATGCGTTATGCGTTATGCGTTATGCGTTATGCGTTATGCGTTATGCGTTGGGCGTTATACGTTTGCGTTATGCGTTATGCATTATGCGTTATGCGTTATGCATTATGCGTTATGCGTTATGCGTTATGCATTTTGCGTTATGCGCCATGCGTTATGCGTTATGAGTTATGCGTTATGCGTTATGCGTTATGCATTTTGCGTTATGCGCCATGCGTTATGCGTTATGAGTTCTGCGTTATGCGTTATGCGTTATGCGTTATGCGTTATGCGTTATGCGTTATACGGTTTGAGTTATGCGTTATGCGTTATACGTTATTGGTTTATGCGTTATGCGTTATGCGTTATGCGTTATGCGTTATACGGTATGAGTTATGCGTTATGCGTTATGCGTTATGCGTTATGCGCCATGCGTTATGCGTTATGAGTTATGCGTTATGCGTTATGCGTTATGCGTTATGCGTTATGAGTTATAATTTATGCGTTATGCGTTATGCGTTATGCGTTATGCGTTATGAGTTATGCGTTATGCATTTTGCGTTATGCGCCATGCGTTATGCGTTATGCGTTATGCGTTATGCGTTATGCGTTATGCGTTATACGGTATGAGTTATGCGTTATGCGTTATGCGCCATGCGTTATGCGTTATGAGTTATGCGTTATGCGTTATGCGTTATGCGTTATGAGTTATAATTTATGCGTTATGCGTTATGCGTTATGCGTTATGAGTTATGCGTTATGCGTTATGCATTTTGCGTTATGCGCCATGCGTTATGCGTTATGCATTATGCGTTATGCGTTATGCGTTATGCGTTACGCGTTATACGGTATGAGTTATGCGTTATGCGTTATGCGTTATGCGTTATGCGTTATGCGTTATGCGTTATGCGTTATGCGTTATGCGTTATGCGTTATGCGTTATGCGTTATGCGTTATGCGTTATGCGTTATGCGTTATGCGTTATGCGTTATGCGTCATGCGTTATGCGTTATGCGTTATGCGTTATGCGTTATGCGTTATGCGTTATGCGTTATGCGTTATGCGTTATGCGTTATGCGTTATGCGTTATACGGTTTGAGTTATGCGTTATGCGTTATACGTTATTGGTTTATGCGTTATGCGTTATGCGTTATGCGTTATGCGTTATACGGTATGAGTTATGCGTTATGCGTTATGCGTTATGCGTTATGCGCCATGCGTTATGCGTTATGAGTTATGCGTTATGCGTTATGCGTTATGCGTTATGCGTTATGAGTTATAATTTATGCGTTATGCGTTATGCGTTATGCGTTATGAGTTATGCGTTATGCGTTATGCATTTTGCGTTATGCGCCATGCGTTATGCGTTATGTGTTATGCGTTATGCGTTATGCGTTATGCGTTATGCGTTATGCGTTATGAGTTATAATTTATGCGTTATGCGTTATGCGTTATGCGTTATGAGTTATGCGTTATGCGTTATGCATTTTGCGTTATGCGCCATGCGTTATGCGTTATGCGTTATGCGTTATGCGTTATGCGTTATGCGTTATACGGTATGAGTTATGCGTTATGCGTTATGCGCCATGCGTTATGCGTTATGAGTTATGCGTTATGCGTTATGCGTTATGCGTTATGCGTTATGAGTTATAATTTATGCGTTATGCGTTATGCGTTATGCGTTATGAGTTATGCGTTATGCGTTATGCATTTTGCGTTATGCGCCATGCGTTATGCGTTATGCATTATGCGTTATGCGTTATGCGTTATGCGTTACGCGTTATACGGTATGAGTTATGCGTTATGCGTTATGCGTTATGCGTTATGCGTTATGCGTTATGCGTTATGCGTTATGCGTTATGCGTTATGCGTTATGCGTTATGCGTTATGCGTTATGCGTTATGCGTTATGCGTTATGCGTCATGCGTTATGCGTTATGCGTTATGCGTTATGCGTTATGCGTTATGCGTTATGCGTTATGCGTTATGCGTTATGCGTTATGCGTTATGCGTTATGCGTTATGCGTTATGCGTTATAAGGTTTGAGTTATGCGTTATGCGTTACACGTTATGCGTTATGCGTTATGCGTTATGCGATATGCGTTATGTGTTATGCATTATGCGTTATGCGTTATGCGTTATGCGTTATGCGTTATGCGTTATGCGTTATGCGTTATGCGTTATGCGTTATGCGTTATGCGTTATGCGTTATGCGTTATGCGTTATGCGTTATGCGTTATGCGTTATGCGTTATGCGTTATGCGTTATGCGTTATGCGTTATGCTTTATGCGTTATGCGTTATGCGTTATGCGTTATGCGTTGTGCGTTATGCGTTATGCGTTATGCGTTATGCGTTATGCGTTATGCTTTATGCGTTATGCGTTATGCGTTATGCATTTTGCGTTATGCGCCATGCGTTATGGGTTATGTTTTATGCGTTATGCGTTATGCGTTATGCGTTATGCGTTATGCGTTATGCGTTATGCGTTGTTCGTTATGCGTTATGCGTTGGGCGTTATACGTTTGCGTTATGCGTTATGCATTATGCGTTATGCGCTATGCATTATGCGTTATGCGTTATGCGTTATGCATTTTGCGTTATGCGCCATGCGTTATGCGTTATGAGTTATGCGTTATGCGTTATGCGTTATGCGTTATGCGTTATGCGTTATGCGTTATACGGTTTGAGTTATGCGTTATGCGTTATACGGTTTGAGTTATGCGTTATGCGTTATACGTTATTGGTTTATGCGTTATGCGTTATGCGTTATGCGTTATGCGTTATGCGTTATGCGTTACGCGTTATGCGTTATACGGTATGAGTTATGCGTTATGCGTTATGCGCCATGCGTTATGCGTTATGAGTTATGCGTTATGCGTTATGCGTTATGCGTTATGCGTTATGAGTTATAATTTATGCGTTATGCGTTATGCGTTATGCGTTATGAGTTATGCGTTATGCGTTATGCATTTTGCGTTATGCGCCATGCGTTATGCGTTATGCATTATGCGTTATGCGTTATGCGTTATGCGTTACGCGTTATACGGTATGAGTTATGCGTTATGCGTTATGCGTTATGCGTTATGCGTTATGCGTTATGCGTTATGCGTTATGCGTTATGCGTTATGCGTTATGCGTTATGCGTTATGCGTTATGCGTTATGCGTTATGCGTTATGCGTTATGCGTTATGCGTTATGCGTTATGCGTTATGCGTTATGCGTTATGCGTTATGCGTTATGCGTTATGCGTTATGCGTTATGCGTTATGCGTTATGCGTTATGCTTTATGCGTTATGCGTTATGCGTTATGCGTTATGCGTTATGCGTTATGCGTTATGCGTTATGCGGTATGCTTTATGCGTTATGCGTTATGCGTTATACGGTATGAGTTATGCGTTATGCGTTATGCGTTATGCGTTATGCGTTATGCGTTGTGCGTTATGCGTTATGCGTTATGCGTTATGCGTTATGCGTTATGCGTTATGCTTTATGCGTTATGCGTTATGCGTTATGCATTTTGCGTTATGCGCCATGCGTTATGGGTTATGTTTTATGCGTTATGCGTTATGCGTTATGCGTTATGCGTTATGCGTTATGCGTTATGCGTTATGCGTTATGCGTTATGCGTTGTGCGTTATGCGTTATGCGTTCGGCGTTATACGTTTGCGTTATGCATTATGCGTTATGCGTTATGCATTATGCGTTATGCGTTATGCGTTATGCATTTTGCGTTATGCGCCATGCGTTATGCGTTATGAGTTATGCGTTATGCGTTATGCGTTATGCGTTATGCGTTATGCGTTATGCGTTATACGGTTTGAGTTATGCGTTATGCGTTATACGGTTTGAGTTATGCGTTATGCGTTATACGTTATTGGTTTATGCGTTATGCGTTATGCGTTATGCGTTATGCGTTATACGGTATGAGTTATGCGTTATGCGTTATGCGTTATGCGTTATGCGCCATGCGTTATGCGTTATGAGTTATGCGTTATGCGTTATGCGTTATGCGTTATGAGTTATGAGTTATAATTTATGCGTTATGCGTTATGCATTATGCGTTATGAGTTATGCGTTATGCGTTATGCATTTTGCGTTATGCGCCATGCGTTATGCGTTATGCGTTATGCGTTATGCGTTATGCGTTATGCGTTATGCGTTATGCGTTATGCGTTAGGCGTTATACGTTTGCGTTATGCGTTATGCGTTATGCGTTATGCTTTATGCGTTATGCGTTATGCTTTATGCGTTATGCATGATCCGTTATGCGTTAGGCGTTATGCGTTATGCGTTATGCGTTATGCGTTATGCTTTATGCGTTATGCTTTATGCGTTATGCGTTATGCGTTATACGGTATGAGTTATGCGTTATGCGTTATGCGTTATGCGTTATGCGTTATGCGTTATGCGTTATGCGTTATGCGTTATGCGTTATGCGTTATGCGTTATGCGTTATGCGTTATGCCTTATGCGTTATGCGTTATACGGTTTGAGTTATGCGTTATGCGTTATACGTTATGCGTTATGCGTTATGCGTTATGCGTTATGCGTTATGCGTTATGCGTTATGCGTTATGCGTTATGCGTTATGCGTTATGCGTTATGCGTTATGAGTTATGCGTTATGCGTTATGCGTTATGCGTTATGCGTTATGCGTTATGCGTTATGCTTTATGCGTTATGCTTTATGCGTTATGCGTTATGCGTTATACGGTATGAGTTATGCGTTATGCGTTATGCGTTATGCGTTATGCGTTATGCGTTATGCGTTATGCTTTATGCGTTATGCGTTATGCGTTATGCATTTTGCGTTATGCGCCATGCGTTATGGGTTATGTTTTATGCGTTATGCGTTATGCGTTATGCGTTATGCGTTATGCGTTGTTCGTTATGCGTTATGCGTTGGGCGTTATACGTTTGCGTTATGCGTTATGCATTATGCGTTATGCGTTATGCATTATGCGTTATGCGTTATGCGTTATGCATTTTGCGTTATGCGCCATGCGTTATGCGTTATGAGTTATGCGTTATGCGTTATGCGTTATGCGCCATGCGTTATGCGTTATGAGTTATGCGTTATGCGTTATGCGTTATGCGTTATGCGTTATGCGTTATGCGTTATACGGTTTGAGTTATGCGTTATGCGTTATACGTTATTGGTTTATGCGTTATGCGTTATGCGTTATGCGTTATGCGTTATGCGTTATACGGTATGAGTTATGCGTTATGCGTTATGCGTTATGCGTTATGAGTTATAATTTATGCGTTATGCGTTATGCGTTATGCGTTATGCGTTATGAGTTATGCGTTATGCGTTATGCATTTTGCGTTATGCGCCATGCGTTATGCGTTATGTGTTATGCGTTATGCGTTATGCGTTATGCGTTATGCGTTATGCGTTATGAGTTATAATTTATGCGTTATGCGTTATGCGTTATGAGTTATGCGTTATGCGTTATGCATTTTGCGTTATGCGCCATGCGTTATGCGTTATGCGTTATGCGTTATGCGTTATGCGTTATGCGTTATACGGTATGAGTTATGCGTTATGCGTTATGCGCCATGCGTTATACGGTATGAGTTATGCGTTATGCGTTATGCGTTATGCGTTATGCGTTATGCGTTGTGCGTTATGCTTTATGCGTTATGCGTTATGCGTTATGCGTTATGCGTTATGCTTTATGCGTTATGCGTTATGCGTTATGCATTTTGCGTTATGCGCCATGCGTTATGCGTTATGAGTTATGCGTTATGCGTTATGCGTTATGCGTTATGCGTTATGCGTTGTTCGTTATGCGTTATGCGTTCGGCGTTATACGTTTGCGTTATGCATTATGCGTTATGCGTTATGCATTATGCGTTATGCGTTATGCGTTATGCATTTTGCGTTATGCGCCATGCGTTATGCGTTATGAGTTATGCGTTATGCGTTATGCGTTATGCGTTATGCGTTATGCGTTATGCGTTATACGGTTTGAGTTATGCGTTATGCGTTATACGGTTTGAGTTATGCGTTATGCGTTATACGTTATTGGTTTATGCGTTATGCGTTATGCGTTATGCGTTATGCGTTATACGGTATGAGTTATGCGTTATGCGTTATGCGTTATGCGTTATGCGCCATGCGTTATGCGTTATGAGTTATGCGTTATGCGTTATGCGTTATGCGTTATGCGTTATGCGGTATGCTTTATGCGTTATGCGTTATGCGTTATACGGTATGAGTTATGCGTTATGCGTTATGCGTTATGCGTTATGCGTTATGCGTTGTGCGTTATGCGTTATGCGTTATGCGTTATGCGTTATGCTTTATGCGTTATGCGTTATGCGTTATGCATTTTGCGTTATGCGCCATGCGTTATGGGTTATGTTTTATGCGTTATGCGTTATGCGTTATGCGTTATGCGTTGTTCGTTATGCGTTATGCGTTGGGCGTTATACGTTTGCGTTATGCGTTATGCATTATGCGTTATGCGTTATGCATTATGCGTTATGCGTTATGCGTTATGCATTTTGCGTTATGCGCCATGCGTTATGCGTTATGAGTTATGCGTTATGCGTTATGCGTTATGCGTTATGCGTTATGCGTTATGCGTTATGCGTTATACGGTTTGAGTTATGCGTTATGCGTTATACGTTATTGGTTTATGCGTTATGCGTTATGCGTTATGCGTTATGCGTTATGCGTTATGCGTTATGCTTTATGCGTTATGCGTTATGCGTTATGCATTTTGCGTTATGCGCCATGCGTTATGGGTTATGTTTTATGCGTTATGCGTTATGCGTTATGCGTTATGCGTTATGCGTTATGCGTTATGCGTTATGCGTTATGCGTTATGCGTTATACGGTATGAGTTATGCGTTATGCATTATGCGTTATGCGTTATGAGTTATAATTTATGCGTTATGCGTTATGCGTTATGCGTTATGCGTTATGAGTTATGCGTTATGCGTTATGCATTTTGCGTTATGCGCCATGCGTTATGCGTTATGTGTTATGCGTTATGCGTTATGCGTTATGCGTTATGCGTTATGCGTTATGAGTTATAATTTATGCGTTATGCGTTATGCGTTATGAGTTATGCGTTATGCGTTATGCATTTTGCGTTATGCGCCATGCGTTATGCGTTATGCGTTATGCGTTATGCGTTATGCGTTATGCGTTATACGGTATGAGTTATGCGTTATGCGTTATGCGCCATGCGTTATACGGTATGAGTTATGCGTTATGCGTTATGCGTTATGCGTTATGCGTTATGCGTTGTGCGTTATGCTTTATGCGTTATGCGTTATGCGTTATGCGTTATGCGTTATGCTTTATGCGTTATGCGTTATGCGTTATGCATTTTGCGTTATGCGCCATGCGTTATGCGTTATGAGTTATGCGTTATGCGTTATGCGTTATGCGTTATGCGTTATGCGTTGTTCGTTATGCGTTATGCGTTCGGCGTTATACGTTTGCGTTATGCATTATGCGTTATGCGTTATGCATTATGCGTTATGCGTTATGCGTTATGCATTTTGCGTTATGCGCCATGCGTTATGCGTTATGAGTTATGCGTTATGCGTTATGCGTTATGCGTTATGCGTTATGCGTTATGCGTTATGCGTTATACGGTTTGAGTTATGCGTTATGCGTTATACGGTTTGAGTTATGCGTTATGCGTTATACGTTATTGGTTTATGCGTTATGCGTTATGCGTTATGCGTTATGCGTTATACGGTATGAGTTATGCGTTATGCGTTATGCGTTATGCGTTATGCGCCATGCGTTATGCGTTATGAGTTATGCGTTATGCGTTATGCGTTATGCGTTATGCGTTATGCGGTATGCTTTATGCGTTATGCGTTATGCGTTATACGGTATGAGTTATGCGTTATGCGTTATGCGTTATGCGTTATGCGTTATGCGTTGTGCGTTATGCGTTATGCGTTATGCGTTATGCGTTATGCTTTATGCGTTATGCGTTATGCGTTATGCTTTTTGCGTTATGCGCCATGCGTTATGGGTTATGTTTTATGCGTTATGCGTTATGCGTTATGCGTTATGCGTTGTTCGTTATGCGTTATGCGTTGGGCGTTATACGTTTGCGTTATGCGTTATGCATTATGCGTTATGCGTTATGCATTATGCGTTATGCGTTATGCGTTATGCATTTTGCGTTATGCGCCATGCGTTATGCGTTATGAGTTATGCGTTATGCGTTATGCGTTATGCGTTATGCTTTATGCGTTATGCGTTATGCGTTATGCGTTATGCGTTACGCGTTATACGGTATGAGTTATGCGTTATGCGTTATGCGTTATGCGTTATGCGTTATGCGTTATGCGTTATGCGTTATGCGTTATACGGTTTGAGTTATGCGTTATGCGTTATACGGTTTGAGTTATGCGTTATGCGTTATACGTTATTGGTTTATGCGTTATGCGTTATGCGTTATGCGTTATGCGTTATACGGTATGAGTTATGCGTTATGCGTTATGCGTTATGCGTTATGCGCCATGCGTTATGCGTTATGAGTTATGCGTTATGCGTTATGCGTTATGCGTTATGCGTTATGCGGTATGCATTATGCGTTATGCGTTATGCGTTATACGGTATGAGTTATGCGTTATGCGTTATGCGTTATGCGTTATGCGTTATGCGTTGTGCGTTATGCGTTATGCGTTATGCGTTATGCGTTATGCTTTATGCGTTATGCGTTATGCGTTATGCATTTTGCGTTATGCGCCATGCGTTATGGGTTATGTTTTATGCGTTATGCGTTATGCGTTATGCGTTATGCGTTGTTCGTTATGCGTTATGCGTTGGGCGTTATACGTTTGCGTTATGCGTTATGCATTATGCGTTATGCGTTATGCATTATGCGTTATGCGTTATGCGTTATGCATTTTGCGTTATGCGCCATGCGTTATGCGTTATGAGTTATGCGTTATGCGTTATGCGTTATGCGTTATGCGTTATGCGTTATGCGTTATACGGTTTGAGTTATGCGTTATGCGTTATACGTTATTGGTTTATGCGTTATGCGTTATGCGTTATGCGTTATGCGTTATACGGTATGAGTTATGCGTTATGCGTTATGCGTTATGCGTTATGCGCCATGCGTTATGCGTTATGAGTTATGCGTTATGCGTTATGCGTTATGCGTTATGCGTTATGAGTTATAATTTATGCGTTATGCGTTATGCGTTATGCGTTATGAGTTATGCGTTATGCGTTATGCATTTTGCGTTATGCGCCATGCGTTATGCGTTATGCGTTATGCGTTATGCGTTATGCGTTATGCGTTATACGGTATGAGTTATGCGTTATGCGTTATGCGCCATGCGTTATGCGTTATGAGTTATGCGTTATGCGTTATGCGTTATGCGTTATGCGTTATGAGTTATAATTTATGCGTTATGCGTTATGCGTTATGCGTTATGAGTTATGCGTTATGCGTTATGCATTTTGCGTTATGCGCCATGCGTTATGCGTTATGCATTATGCGTTATGCGTTATGCGTTATGCGTTACGCGTTATACGGTATGAGTTATGCGTTATGCGTTATGCGTTATGCGTTATGCGTTATGCGTTATGCGTTATGCGTTATGCGTTATGCGTTATGCGTTATGCGTTATGCGTTATGCGTTATGCGTTATGCGTCATGCGTTATGCGTTATGCGTTATGCGTTATGCGTTATGCGTTATGCGTTATGCGTTATGCGTTATGCGTTATGCGTTATGCGTTATGCGTTATGCGTTATGCGTTATGCGTTATGCGTTATGCGTTATAAGGTTTGAGTTATGCGTTATGCGTTACACGTTATGCGTTATGCGTTATGCGTTATGCGTTATGCGTTATGTGTTATGCATTATGCGTTATGCGTTATGCGTTATGCGTTATGCGTTATGCGTTATGCGTTATGCGTTATGCGTTATGCGTTATGCGTTATGCGTTATGCGTTATGCGTTATGCGTTATGCGTTATGCGTTATGCGTTGGGCGTTATACGTTTGCGTTATGCGTTATGCATTATGCGTTATGCGTTATGCATTATGCGTTATGCGTTATGCGTTATGCATTTTGCGTTATGCGCCATGCGTTATGCGTTATGAGTTATGCGTTATGCGTTATGCGTTATGCATTTTGCGTTATGCGCCATGCGTTATGCGTTATGAGTTATGCGTTATGCGTTATGCGTTATGCGTTATGCGTTATGCGTTATGCGTTATACGGTTTGAGTTATGCGTTATGCGTTATACGTTATTGGTTTATGCGTTATGCGTTATGCGTTATGCGTTATGCGTTATACGGTATGAGTTATGCGTTATGCGTTATGCGTTATGCGTTATGCGCCATGCGTTATGCGTTATGAGTTATGCGTTATGCGTTATGCGTTATGCGTTATGCGTTATGAGTAATAATTTATGCGTTATGCGTTATGCGTTATGCGTTATGCGTTATGCGTTATGAGTTATGCGTTATGCATTTTGCGTTATGCGCCATGCGTTATGCGTTATGCGTTATGCGTTATGCGTTATGCGTTATGCGTTATACGGTATGAGTTATGCGTTATGCGTTATGCGCCATGCGTTATGCGTTATGAGTTATGCGTTATGCGTTATGCGTTATGCGTTATGAGTTATAATTTATGCGTTATGCGTTATGCGTTATGCGTTATGAGTTATGCGTTATGCGTTATGCATTTTGCGTTATGCGCCATGCGTTATGCGTTATGCGTTATGCGTTATGCGTTATGCGTTATGCGTTACGCGTTATACGGTATGAGTTATGCGTTATGCGTTATGCGTTATGCGTTATGCGTTATGCGTTATGCGTTATGCGTTATGCGTTATGCGTTATGCGTTATGCGTTATGCGTTATGCGTTATGCGTTATGCGTTATGCGTTATGCGTTATGCGTCATGCGTTATGCGTTATGCGTTATGCGTTATGCGTTATGCGTTATGCGTTATGCGTTATGCGTTATGCGTTATGCGTTATGCGTTATGCGTTATACGGTTTGAGTTATGCGTTATGCGTTATACGTTATTGGTTTATGCGTTATGCGTTATGCGTTATGCGTTATGCGTTATACGGTATGAGTTATGCGTTATGCGTTATGCGTTATGCGTTATGCGCCATGCGTTATGCGTTATGAGTTATGCGTTATGCGTTATGCGTTATGCGTTATGCGTTATGAGTTATAATTTATGCGTTATGCGTTATGCGTTATGCGTTATGAGTTATGCGTTATGCGTTATGCATTTTGCGTTATGCGCCATGCGTTATGCGTTATGTGTTATGCGTTATGCGTTATGCGTTATGCGTTATGCGTTATGCGTTATGAGTTATAATTTATGCGTTATGCGTTATGCGTTATGCGTTATGAGTTATGCGTTATGCGTTATGCATTTTGCGTTATGCGCCATGCGTTATGCGTTATGCGTTATGCGTTATGCGTTATGCGTTATGCGTTATGCGTTATACGGTATGAGTTATGCGTTATGCGTTATGCGCCATGCGTTATGCGTTATGAGTTATGCGTTATGCGTTATGCGTTATGCGTTATGCGTTATGAGTTATAATTTATGCGTTATGCGTTATGCGTTATGCGTTATGAGTTATGCGTTATGCGTTATGCATTTTGCGTTATGCGCCATGCGTTATGCGTTATGCATTATGCGTTATGCGTTATGCGTTATGCGTTACGCGTTATACGGTATGAGTTATGCGTTATGCGTTATGCGTTATGCGTTATGCGTTATGCGTTATGCGTTATGCGTTATGCGTTATGCGTTATGCGTTATGCGTTATGCGTTATGCGTTATGCGTTATGCGTTATGCGTTATGCGTTATGCGTCATGCGTTATGCGTTATGCGTTATGCGTTATGCGTTATGCGTTATGCGTTATGCGTTATGCGTTATGCGTTATGCGTTATGCGTTATGCGTTATGCGTTATGCGTTATAAGGTTTGAGTTATGCGTTATGCGTTACACGTTATGCGTTATGCGTTATGCGTTATGCGTTATGCGTTATGTGTTATGCATTATGCGTTATGCGTTATGCGTTATGCGTTATGCGTTATGCGTTATGCGTTATGCGTTATGCGTTATGCGTTATGCGCTATGCGTTATGCGTTATGCGTTATGCGTTATGCGTTATGCGTTATGCGTTATGCGTTATGCGTTATGCGTTATGCGTTATGCGTTATGCGTTATGCTTTATGCGTTATGCGTTATGCGTTATGCGTTATGCGTTGTGCGTTATGCGTTATGCGTTATGCGTTATGCGTTATGCGTTATGCTTTATGCGTTATGCGTTATGCGTTATGCATTTTGCGTTATGCGCCATGCGTTATGTTTTATGCGTTATGCGTTATGCGTTATGCGTTATGCGTTATGCGTTATGCGTTATGCGTTGTTCGTTATGCGTTATGCGTTGGGCGTTATACGTTTGCGTTATGCGTTATGCATTATGCGTTATGCGTTATGCATTATGCGTTATGCGTTATGCGTTATGCATTTTGCGTTATGCGCCATGCGTTATGCGTTATGAGTTATGCGTTATGCGTTATGCGTTATGCGTTATGCGTTATGCGTTATGCGTTATGCGTTATACGGTTTGAGTTATGCGTTATGCGTTATACGGTTTGAGTTATGCGTTATGCGTTATACGTTATTGGTTTATGCGTTATGCGTTATGCGTTATGCGTTATGCGTTATGCGTTATGCGTTACGCGTTATGCGTTATACGGTATGAGTTATGCGTTATGCGTTATGCGCCATGCGTTATGCGTTATGAGTTATGCGTTATGCGTTATGCGTTATGCGTTATGCGTTATGAGTTATAATTTATGCGTTATGCGTTATGCGTTATGCGTTATGAGTTATGCGTTATGCGTTATGCATTTTGCGTTATGCGCCATGCGTTATGCGTTATGCATTATGCGTTATGCGTTATGCGTTATGTGTTACGCGTTATACGGTATGAGTTATGCGTTATGCGTTATGCGTTATGCGTTATGCGTTATGCGTTATGCGTTATGCGTTATGCGTTATGCGTTATGCGTTATGCGTTATGCGTTATGCGTTATGCGTTATGCGTTATGCGTTATGCGTTATGCGTTATGCGTTATGCGTTATGCGTTATGCGTTATGCGTTATGCGTTATGCGTTATGCGTTATGCGTTATGCGTTATGCGTTATGCTTTATGCGTTATGCGTTATGCGTTATGCGTTATGCGTTATGCGTTATGCGTTATGCATTATGCGGTATGCTTTATGCGTTATGCGTTATGCGTTATACGGTATGAGTTATGCGTTATGCGTTATGCGTTATGCGTTATGCGTTATGCGTTGTGCGTTATGCGTTATGCGTTATGCGTTATGCGTTATGCGTTATGCGTTATGCTTTATGCGTTATGCGTTATGCGTTATGCATTTTGCGTTATGCGCCATGCGTTATGGGTTATGTTTTATGCGTTATGCGTTATGCGTTATGCGTTATGCGTTATGCGTTATGCGTTATGCGTTATGCGTTATGCGTTGTTCGTTATGCGTTATGCGTTCGGCGTTATACGTTTGCGTTATGCATTATGCGTTATGCGTTATGCATTATGCGTTATGCGTTATGCGTTATGCATTTTGCGTTATGCGCCATGCGTTATGCGTTATGCGTTATGCGTTATGCGTTATGCGTTATGCGTTATGCGTTATGCGTTATGCGTTATACGGTTTGAGTTATGCGTTATGCGTTATACGGTTTGAGTTATGCGTTATGCGTTATACGTTATTGGTTTATGCGTTATGCGTTATGCGTTATGCGTTATACGGTATGAGTTATGCGTTATGCGTTATGCGTTATGCGTTATGCGCCATGCGTTATGCGTTATGAGTTATGCGTTATGCGTTATGCGTTATGCGTTATGAGTTATGAGTTATAATTTATGCGTTATGCGTTATGCATTATGCGTTATGAGTTATGCGTTATGCGTTATGCATTTTGCGTTATGCGCCATGCGTTATGCGTTATGCGTTATGCGTTATGCGTTATGCGTTATGCGTTATGCGTTATGCGTTATGCGTTATGCGTTATGCGTTAGGCGTTATACGTTTGCGTTATGCGTTATGCGTTATGCGTTATGCTTTATGCGTTATGCGTTATGCTTTATGCGTTATGCATGATCCGTTATGCGTTAGGCGTTATGCGTTATGCGTTATGCGTTATGCGTTATGCTTTATGCGTTATGCTTTATGCGTTATGCGTTATGCGTTATACGGTATGAGTTATGCGTTATACGTTATGCGTTATGCGTTATGCGTTATGCGTTATGCGTTATGCGTTATGCGTTATGCGTTATGCGTTATGCGTTATGCGTTATGCGTTATGCCTTATGCGTTATGCGTTATACGGTTTGAGTTATGCGTTATGCGTTATACGTTATGCGTTATGCGTTATGCGTTATGCGTTATGCGTTATGCGTTATGCGTTATGCGTTATGCGTTATGCGTTATGCGTTATGCGTTATGCGTTATGCGTTATGCGTTATGCGTTATGCGTTATGCGTTATGCGTTATGCGTTATGCGTTATGCGTTATGCGTTATGCTTTATGCGTTATGCTTTATGCGTTATGCGTTATGCGTTATACGGTATGAGTTATGCGTTATGCGTTATGCGTTATGCGTTATGCGTTATGCGTTATGCGTTATGCTTTATGCGTTATGCGTTATGCGTTATGCATTTTGCGTTATGCGCCATGCGTTATGGGTTATGTTTTATGCGTTATGCGTTATGCGTTATGCGTTATGCGTTATGCGTTGTTCGTTATGCGTTATGCGTTGGGCGTTATACGTTTGCGTTATGCGTTATGCATTATGCGTTATGCGTTATGCATTATGCGTTATGCGTTATGCGTTATGCATTTTGCGTTATGCGCCATGCGTTATGCGTTATGAGTTATGCGTTATGCGTTATGCGTTATGCGTTATGCGTTATGCGCCATGCGTTATGCGTTATGAGTTATGCGTTATGCGTTATGCGTTATGCGTTATGCGTTATGCGTTATGCGTTATACGGTTTGAGTTATGCGTTATGCGTTATACGTTATTGGTTTATGCGTTATGCGTTATGCGTTATGCGTTATGCGTTATGCGTTATACGGTATGAGTTATGCGTTATGCGTTATGCGTTATGCGTTATGAGTTATAATTTATGCGTTATGCGTTATGCGTTATGCGTTATGCGTTATGAGTTATGCGTTATGCGTTATGCATTTTGCGTTATGCGCCATGCGTTATGCGTTATGTGTTATGCGTTATGCGTTATGCGTTATGCGTTATGCGTTATGCGTTATGAGTTATAATTTATGCGTTATGCGTTATGCGTTATGAGTTATGCGTTATGCGTTATGCATTTTGCGTTATGCGCCATGCGTTATGCGTTATGCGTTATGCGTTATGCGTTATGCGTTATGCGTTATACGGTATGAGTTATGCGTTATGCGTTATGCGCCATGCGTTATACGGTATGAGTTATGCGTTATGCGTTATGCGTTATGCGTTATGCGTTATGCGTTGTGCGTTATGCTTTATGCGTTATGCGTTATGCGTTATGCGTTATGCGTTATGCTTTATGCGTTATGCGTTATGCGTTATGCATTTTGCGTTATGCGCCATGCGTTATGCGTTATGAGTTATGCGTTATGCGTTATGCGTTATGCGTTATGCGTTATGCGTTGTTCGTTATGCGTTATGCGTTCGGCGTTATACGTTTGCGTTATGCATTATGCGTTATGCGTTATGCATTATGCGTTATGCGTTATGCGTTATGCATTTTGCGTTATGCGCCATGCGTTATGCGTTATGAGTTATGCGTTATGCGTTATGCGTTATGCGTTATGCGTTATGCGTTATGCGTTATACGGTTTGAGTTATGCGTTATGCGTTATACGGTTTGAGTTATGCGTTATGCGTTATACGTTATTGGTTTATGCGTTATGCGTTATGCGTTATGCGTTATGCGTTATACGGTATGAGTTATGCGTTATGCGTTATGCGTTATGCGCCATGCGTTATGCGTTATGAGTTATGCGTTATGCGTTATGCGTTATGCGTTATGCGTTATGCGGTATGCTTTATGCGTTATGCGTTATGCGTTATACGGTATGAGTTATGCGTTATGCGTTATGCGTTATGCGTTATGCGTTGTGCGTTATGCGTTATGCGTTATGCGTTATGCGTTATGCTTTATGCGTTATGCGTTATGCGTTATGCATTTTGCGTTATGCGCCATGCGTTATGGGTTATGTTTTATGCGTTATGCGTTATGCGTTATGCGTTATGCGTTGTTCGTTATGCGTTATGCGTTGGGCGTTATACGTTTGCGTTATGCGTTATGCATTATGCGTTATGCGTTATGCATTATGCGTTATGCGTTATGCGTTATGCATTTTGCGTTATGCGCCATGCGTTATGCGTTATGAGTTATGCGTTATGCGTTATGCGTTATGCGTTATGCGTTATGCGTTATGCGTTATGCGTTATACGGTTTGAGTTATGCGTTATGCGTTATACGTTATTGGTTTATGCGTTATGCGTTATGCGTTATGCGTTATGCGTTATACGGTATGAGTTATGCGTTATGCGTTATGCGTTATGCGTTATGCGCCATGCGTTATGCGTTATGAGTTATGCGTTATGCGTTATGCGTTATGCGTTATGCGTTATGAGTTATAATTTATGCGTTATGCGTTATGCGTTATGCGTTATGCGTTATGAGTTATGCGTTATGCGTTATGCATTTTGCGTTATGCGCCATGCGTTATGCGTTATGTGTTATGCGTTATGCGTTATGCGTTATGCGTTATGCGTTATGCGTTATGAGTTATAATTTATGCGTTATGCGTTATGCGTTATGCGTTATGAGTTATGCGTTATGCGTTATGCATTTTGCGTTATGCGCCATGCGTTATGCGTTATGCGTTATGCGTTATGCGTTATGCGTTATGCGTTATACGGTATGAGTTATGCGTTATGCGTTATGCGCCATGCGTTATGCGTTATGAGTTATGCGTTATGCGTTATGCGTTATGCGTTATGCGTTATGAGTTATAATTTATGCGTTATGCGTCATGCGTTATGCGTTATGAGTTATGCGTTATGCGTTATGCATTTTGCGTTATGCGCCATGCGTTATGCGTTATGCATTATGCGTTATGCGTTATGCGTTATGCGTTACGCGTTATACGGTATGAGTTATGCGTTATGCGTTATGCGTTATGCGTTATGCGTTATGCGTTATGCGTTATGCGTTATGCGTTATGCGTTATGCGTAATGCGTTATGCGTTATGCGTTATGCGTTATGCGTCATGCGTTATGCGTTATGCGTTATGCGTTATGCGTTATGCGTTATGCGTTATGCGTTATGCGTTATGCGTTATGCGTTATGCGTTATGCGTTATGCGTTATAAGGTTTGAGTTATGCGTTATGCGTTACACGTTATGCGTTATGCGTTATGCGTTATGCGTTATGCGTTATGCGTTATGCGTTATGCGTTATGCGTTATGCGTTATGCGTTATGCGTTATGCGTTATGCGTTATGCGTTATGCGTTATGCGTTATGCGTTATGCGTTATGCGTTATGCTTTATGCGTTATGCGTTATGCGTTATGCGTTATGCGTTGTGCGTTATGCGTTATGCGTTATGCGTTATGCGTTATGCGTTATGCGTTATGCTTTATGCGTTATGCGTTATGCGTTATGCATTTTGCGTTATGCGCCATGCGTTATGGGTTATGTTTTATGCGTTATGCGTTATGCGTTATGCGTTATGCGTTATGCGTTATGCGTTATGCGTTATGCGTTGTTCGTTATGCGTTATGCGTTGGGCGTTATACGTTTGCGTTATGCGTTATGCATTATGCGTTATGCGTTATGCATTATGCGTTATGCGTTATGCGTTATGCATTTTGCGTTATGCGCCATGCGTTATGCGTTATGAGTTATGCGTTATGCGTTATGCGTTATGCGTTATGCGTTATGCGTTATGCGTTATACGGTTTGAGTTATGCGTTATGCGTTATACGGTTTGAGTTATGCGTTATGCGTTATGCGTTATGCGTTATGCGTCATGCGTTATGCGTTATGCGTTATGCGTTATGCGTTATGCGTTATGCGTTATGCGTTATGCGTTATGCGTTATGCGTTATGCGTTATGCGTTATGCGTTATAAGGTTTGAGTTATGCGTTATGCGTTACACGTTATGCGTTATGCGTTATGCGTTATGCGTTATGCGTTATGGGTTATGCATTATGCGTTATGCGTTATGCGTTATGCGTTATGCGTTATGCGTTATGCGTTATGCGTTATGCGTTATGCGTTATGCGTTATGCGTTATGCGTTATGCGTTATGCGTTATGCGTTATGCGTTATGCGTTATGCGTTATGCGTTATGCGTTATGCGTTATGCGTTATGCTTTATGCGTTATGCGTTATGCGTTATGCGTTATGCGTTATGCGTTATGCGTTATGCGTTATGCGTTATGCGGTATGCTTTATGCGTTATGCGTTATGCGTTATACGGTATGAGTTATGCGTTATACGTTATGCGTTATGCGTTATGCGTTATGCGTTGTGCGTTATGCGTTATGCGTTATGCGTTATGCGTTATGCGTTATGCGTTATGCGTTATGCGTTGTGCGTTATGCGTTATGCGTTATGCGTTATGCTTTATGCGTTATGCGTTATGCGTTATGCATTTTGCGTTATGCGCCATGCGTTATGGGTTATGTTTTATGCGTTATGCGTTATGCGTTATGCGTTATGCGTTGTTCGTTATGCGTTATGCGTTGGGCGTTATACGTTTGCGTTATGCGTTATGCATTATGCGTTATGCGTTATGCATTATGCGTTATGCGTTATGCGTTATGCATTTTGCGTTATGCGCCATGCGTTATGCGTTATGAGTTATGCGTTATGCGTTATGCGTTATGCGTTATGCGTTATGCGTTATGCGTTATGCGTTATACGGTTTGAGTTATGCGTTATGCGTTATACGTTATTGGTTTATGCGTTATGCGTTATGCGTTATGCGTTATGCGTTATACGGTATGAGTTATGCGTTATGCGTTATGCGTTATGCGTTATGCGCCATGCGTTATGCGTTATGAGTTATGCGTTATGCGTTATGCGTTATGCGTTATGCGTTATGAGTTATAATTTATGCGTTATGCGTTATGCGTTATGCGTTATGCGTTATGAGTTATGCGTTATGCGTTATGCATTTTGCGTTATGCGCCATGCGTTATGCGTTATGTGTTATGCGTTATGCGTTATGCGTTATGCGTTATGCGTTATGCGTTATGAGTTATAATTTATGCGTTATGCGTTATGCGTTATGCGTTATGAGTTATGCGTTATGCGTTATGCATTTTGCGTTATGCGCAATGCGTTATGCGTTATGCGTTATGCGTTATGCGTTATGCGTTATGCGTTATACGGTATGAGTTATGCGTTATGCGTTATGCGCCATGCGTTATGCGTTATGAGTTATGCGTTATGCGTTATGCGTTATGCGTTATGCGTTATGAGTTATAATTTATGCGTTATGCGTTATGCGTTATGCGTTATGAGTTATGCGTTATGCGTTATGCATTTTGCGTTATGCGCCATGCGTTATGCGTTATGCATTATGCGTTATGCGTTATGCGTTATGCGTTACGCGTTATACGGTATGAGTTATGCGTTATGCGTTATGCGTTATGCGTTATGCGTTATGCGTTATGCGTTATGCGTTATGCGTTATGCGTTATGCGTTATGCGTTATGCGTTATGCGTTATGCGTTATGCGTTATGCGTTACGCGTCATGCGTTATGCGTTATGCGTTATGCGTTATGCGTTATGCGTTATGCGTTATGCGTTATAAGGTTTGAGTTATGCGTTATGCGTTACACGTTATGCGTTATGCGTTATGCGTTATGCGTTATGGGTTATGCATTATGCGTTATGCGTTATGCGTTATGCGTTATGCGTTATGCGTTATGCGTTATGCGTTATGCGTTATGCGTTATGCGTTATGCGTTATGCGTTATGCGTTATGCGTTATGCGTTATGCGTTATGCGTTATGCGTTATGCGTTATGCGTTATGCGTTATGCGTTATGCGTTATGCGTTATGCGTTATGCGTTATGCGTTATGCTTTATGCGTTATGCGTTATGCGTTATGCGTTATGCGTTGTGCGTTATGCGTTATGCGTTATGCGTTATGCGTTATGCGTTATGCGTTATGCTTTATGCGTTATGCGTTATGCGTTATGCATTTTGCGTTATGCGCCATGCGTTATGGGTTATGTTTTATGCGTTATGCGTTATGCGTTATGCGTTATGCGTTATGCGTTATGCGTTATGCGTTATGCGTTATGCGTTGTTCGTTATGCGTTATGCGTTGGGCGTTATACGTTTGCGTTATGCGTTATGCATTATGCGTTATGCGTTATGCATTATGCGTTATGCGTTATGCGTTATGCATTTTGCGTTATGCGCCATGCGTTATGCGTTATGAGTTATGCGTTATGCGTTATGCGTTATGCGTTATGCGTTATGCGTTATGCGTTATGCGTTATGCGTTATGCGTTATACGGTTTGAGTTATGCGTTATGCGTTATACGGTTTGAGTTATGCGTTATGCGTTATGCGTTATGCGTTATGCGTCATGCGTTATGCGTTATGCGTTATGCGTTATGCGTTATGCGTTATGCGTTATGCGTTATGCGTTATGCGTTATGCGTTATGCGTTATGCGTTATAAGGTTTGAGTTATGCGTTATGCGTTACACGTTATGCGTTATGCGTTATGCGTTATGCGTTATGCGTTATGGGTTATGCATTATGCGTTATGCGTTATGCGTTATGCGTTATGCGTTATGCGTTATGCGTTATGCGTTATGCGTTATGCGTTATGCGTTATGCGTTATGCGTTATGCGTTATGCGTTATGCGTTATGCGTTATGCGTTATGCGTTATGCGTTATGCGTTATGCGTTATGCTTTATGCGTTATGCGTTATGCGTTATGCGTTATGCGTTATGCGTTATGCGTTATGCGTTATGCGGTATGCTTTATGCGTTATGCGTTATGCGTTATACGGTATGAGTTATGCGTTATGCGTTATGCGTTATGCGTTATGCGTTATGCGTTATGCGTTATGCGTTATGCGTTATGCGTTATGCGTTATGCGTTATGCGTTATGCTTTATGCGTTATGCGTTATGCGTTATGCATTTTGCGTTATGCGCCATGCGTTATGGGTTATGTTTTATGCGTTATGCGTTATGCGTTATGCGTTATGCGTTATGCGTTATGCGTTATGCGTTATGCGTTATGCGTTGTTCGTTATGCGTTATGCGTTCGGCGTTATACGTTTGCGTTATGCATTATGCGTTATGCGTTATGCATTATGCGTTATGCGTTATGCGTTATGCATTTTGCGTTATGCGCCATGCGTTATGCGTTATGAGTTATGCGTTATGCGTTATGCGTTATGCGTTATGCGTTATGCGTTATGCGTTATACGGTTTGAGTTATGCGTTATGCGTTATACGGTTTGAGTTATGCGTTATGCGTTATACGTTATTGGTTTATGCGTTATGCGTTATGCGTTATGCGTTATGCGTTATACGGTATGAGTTATGCGTTATGCGTTATGCGTTATGCGTTATGCGCCATGCGTTATGCGTTATGAGTTATGCGTTATGCGTTATGCGTTATGCGTTATGAGTTATGAGTTATAATTTATGCGTTATGCGTTATGCATTATGCGTTATGAGTTATGCGTTATGCGTTATGCATTTTGCGTTATGCGCCATGCGTTATGCGTTATGCGTTATGCGTTATGCGTTATGCGTTATGCGTTATGCGTTATGCGTTATGCGTTAGGCGTTATACGTTTGCGTTATGCGTTATGCGTTATGCGTTATGCTTTATGCGTTATGCGTTATGCTTTATGCGTTATGCATGATCCGTTATGCGTTAGGCGTTATGCGTTATGCGTTATGCGTTATGCGTTATGCTTTATGCGTTATGCTTTATGCGTTATGCGTTATGCGTTATACGGTATGAGTTATGCGTTATACGTTATGCGTTATGCGTTATGCGTTATGCGTTATGCGTTATGCGTTATGCGTTATGCGTTATGCGTTATGCGTTATGCGTTATGCGTTATGCGTTATGCGTTATGCGTTATGCGTTATGCGTTATACGGTTTGAGTTATGCGTTATGCGTTATACGTTATGCGTTATGCGTTATGCGTTATGCGTTATGCGTTATGCGTTATGCGTTATGCGTTATGCGTTATGCGTTATGCGTTATGCGTTATGCGTTATGCGTTATGCGTTATGCGTTATGCGTTATGCGTTATGCGTTATGCGTTATGCGTTATGCGTTATGCGTTATGCGTTATGCGTTATGCGTTATGCGTTATGCGTTATGCGTTATGCTTTATGCGTTATGCTTTATGCGTTATGCGTTATGCGTTATACGGTATGAGTTATGCGTTATGCGTTATGCGTTATGCGTTATGCGTTATGCGTTATGCGTTATGCTTTATGCGTTATGCGTTATGCGTTATGCATTTTGCGTTATGCGCCATGCGTTATGGGTTATGTTTTATGCGTTATGCGTTATGCGTTATGCGTTATGCGTTATGCGTTGTTCGTTATGCGTTATGCGTTGGGCGTTATACGTTTGCGTTATGCGTTATGCATTATGCGTTATGCGTTATGCATTATGCGTTATGCGTTATGCGTTATGCATTTTGCGTTATGCGCCATGCGTTATGCGTTATGAGTTATGCGTTATGCGTTATGCGTTATGCGTTATGCGTTATGCGCCATGCGTTATGCGTTATGAGTTATGCGTTATGCGTTATGCGTTATGCGTTATGCGTTATGCGTTATGCGTTATGCGTTATGCGTTATGCGTTATGCGTTATGCGTTATGCGTTATGAGTTATAATTTATGCGTTATGCGTTATGCGTTATGCGTTATGAGTTATGCGTTATGCGTTATGCATTTTGCGTTATGCGCCATGCGTTATGCGTTATGCGTTATGCGTTATGCGTTATGCGTTATGCGTTATGCGTTATACGGTATGAGTTATGCGTTATGCGTTATGCGCCATGCGTTATGCGTTATGAGTTATGCGTTATGCGTTATGCGTTATGCGTTATGCGTTATGAGTTATAATTTATGCGTTATGCGTTATGCGTTATGAGTTATGCGTTATGCGTTATGCATTTTGCGTTATGCGCCATGCGTTATGCGTTATGCATTATGCGTCATGCGTTATGCGTTATGCGTTACGCGTTATACGGTATGAGTTATGCGTTATGCGTTATGCGTTATGCGTTATGCGTTATGCGTTATGCGTTATGCGTTATGCGTTATGCGTTATGCGTTATGCGTTATGCGTTATGCGTTATGCGTCATGCGTTATGCGTTATGCGTTATGCGTTATGCGTTATGCGTTATGCGTTATGCGTTATGCGTTATGCGTTATGCGTTATGCGTTATGCGTTATAAGGTTTGAGTTATGCGTTATGCGTTACACGTTATGCGTTATGCGTTATGCGTTATGCGTTATGCGTTATGGGTTATGCATTATGCGTTATGCGTTATGCGTTATGCGTTATGCGTTATGCGTTATGCGTTATGCGTTATGCGTTATGCGTTATGCGTTATGCGTTATGCGTTATGCGTTATGCGTTATGCGTTATGCTTTATGCGTTATGCGTTATGCGTTATGCGTTATGCGTTATGCGTTATGCGTTATGCGTTATGCGGTATGCTTTATGCGTTATGCGTTATGCGTTATACGGTATGAGTTATGCGTTATGCGTTATGCGTTATGCGTTATGCGTTATGCGTTGTGCGTTATGCGTTATGCGTTATGCGTTATGCGTTATGCGTTATGCGTTATGCGTTATGCGTTATGCGTTATGCGTTATGCGTTATGCGTTATGCGTTATGCGTTATGCGTTATGCGTTATGCGTTATGCGTTATGCGTTATGCGTTATGCGTTATGCGTTATGCGTTATGCTTTATGCGTTATGCGTTATGCGTTATGCGTTATGCGTTATGCGTTATGCGTTATGCGTTATGCGGTATGCTTTATGCGTTATGCGTTATGCGTTATACGGTATGAGTTATGCGTTATGCGTTATGCGTTATGCGTTATGCGTTATGCGTTGTGCGTTATGCGTTATGCGTTATGCGTTATGCGTTATGCGTTATGCGTTATGCTTTATGCGTTATGCGTTATGCGTTATGCATTTTGCGTTATGCGCCATGCGTTATGGGTTATGTTTTATGCGTTATGCGTTATGCGTTATGCGTTATGCGTTATGCGTTATGCGTTATGCGTTATGCGTTATGCGTTATGCGTTGTTCGTTATGCGTTATGCTTTATGCGTTATGCGTTATGCGTTATGCGTTATGCGTTATGCGTTATGCGTTATGCGTTATGCGGTATGCTTTATGCGTTATGCGTTATGCGTTATACGGTATGAGTTATGCGTTATGCGTTATGCGTTATGCGTTATGCGTTATGCGTTGTGCGTTATGCGTTATGCGTTATGCGTTATGCGTTATGCGTTATGCGTTATGCTTTATGCGTTATGCGTTATGCGTTATGCATTTTGCGTTATGCGCCATGCGTTATGGGTTATGTTTTATGCGTTATGCGTTATGCGTTATGCGTTATGCGTTATGCGTTATGCGTTATGCGTTATGCGTTATGCGTTGTTCGTTATGCGTTATGCGTTCGGCGTTATACGTTTGCGTTATGCATTATGCGTTATGCGTTATGCATTATGCGTTATGCGTTATGCATTTTGCGTTATGCGCCATGCGTTATGCGTTATGAGTTTTGCGTTATGCGTTATGCGTTATGCGTTATGCGTTATGCGTTATGCGTTATGCGTTATGCGTTATGCGTTATGCGTTATACGGTTTGAGTTATGCGTTATGCGTTATACGTTATGCGTTATGCGTTATGCGTTATGCGTTATGCGTTATGCGTTATGCGTTATGCGTTATGCGTTATGCGTTATGCGTTATGCGTTATGCGTTATGCGTTATGCGTTATGCGTTATGCGTTATGCGTTATGCGTTATGCATTTTGCGTTATGCGCCATGCGTTATGGGTTATGTTTTATGCGTTATGCGTTATGCGTTATGCGTTATGCGTTATGCGTTATGCGTTATGCGTTGTTCGTTATGCGTTATGCGTTGGGCGTTATACGTTTGCGTTATGCGTTATGCATTATGCGTTATGCGTTATGCATTATGCGTTATGCGTTATGCGTTATGCATTTTGCGTTATGCGCCATGCGTTATGCGTTATGAGTTATGCGTTATGCGTTATGCGTTATGCGTTATGCGTTATGCGTTATGCGTTATGCGTTATGCGTTATACGGTTTGAGTTATGCGTTATGCGTTATACGGTTTGAGTTATGCGTTACGTTATGCGTTATGCGTTATGCGTCATGCGTTATGCGTTATGCGTTATGCGTTATGCGTTATGCGTTATGCGTTATGCGTTATGCGTTATGCGTTATGCGTTATGCGTTATGCGTTATAAGGTTTGAGTTATGCGTTATGTGTTACACGTTATGCGTTATGCGTTATGCGTTATGCGTTATGCGTTATGGGTTATGCATTATGCGTTATGCGTTATGCGTTATGCGTTATGCGTTATGCGTTATGCGTTATGCGTTATGCGTTATGCGTTATGCGTTATGCGTTATGCGTTATGCGTTATGCGTTATGCGTTATGCGTTATGCGTTATGCGTTATGCGTTATGCGTTATGCTTTATGCGTTATGCGTTATGCGTTATGCGTTATGCGTTATGCGTTATGCGTTATGCGTTATGCGGTATGCTTTATGCGTTATGCGTTATGCGTTATACGGTATGAGTTATGCGTTATGCGTTATGCGTTATGCGTTATGCGTTATGCGTTGTGCGTTATGCGTTATGCGTTATGCGTTATGCGTTATGCGTTATGCGTTATGCTTTATGCGTTATGCGTTATGCGTTATGCATTTTGCGTTATGCGCCATGCGTTATGGGTTATGTTTTATGCGTTATGCGTTATGCGTTATGCGTTATGCGTTATGCGTTATGCGTTATGCGTTATGCGTTATGCGTTGTTCGTTATGCGTTATGCGTTCGGCGTTATACGTTTGCGTTATGCATTATGCGTTATGCGTTATGCATTATGCGTTATGCGTTATGCGTTATGCATTTTGCGTTATGCGCCATGCGTTATGCGTTATGAGTTATGCGTTATGCGTTATGCGTTATGCGTTATGCGTTATGCGTTATGCGTTATGCGTTATACGGTTTGAGTTATGCGTTATGCGTTATACGGTTTGAGTTATGCGTTATGCGTTATACGTTATTGGTTTATGCGTTATGCGTTATGCGTTATGCGTTATGCGTTATACGGTATGAGTTATGCGTTATGCGTTATGCGTTATGCGTTATGCGCCATGCGTTATGCGTTATGAGTTATGCGTTATGCGTTATGCGTTATGCGTTATGAGTTATGAGTTATAATTTATGCGTTATGCGTTATGCATTATGCGTTATGAGTTATGCGTTATGCGTTATGCATTTTGCGTTATGCGCCATGCGTTATGCGTTATGCGTTATGCGTTATGCGTTATGCGTTATGCGTTATGCGTTATGCGTTATGCGTTATGCGTTATACGTTTGCGTTATGCGTTATGCGTTATGCGTTATGCTTTATGCGTTATGCGTTATGCTTTATGCGTTATGCATGATCCGTTATGCGTTAGGCGTTATGCGTTATGCGTTATGCGTTATGCGTTATGCTTTATGCGTTATGCTTTATGCGTTATGCGTTATGCGTTATACGGTATGAGTTATGCGTTATACGTTATGCGTTATGCGTTATGCGTTATGCGTTATGCGTTATGCGTTATGCGTTATGCGTTATGCGTTATGCGTTATGCGTTATGCGTTATGCGTTATGCGTTATGCGTTATGCGTTATGCGTTATACGGTTTGAGTTATGCGTTATGCGTTATACGTTATGCGTTATGCGTTATGCGTTATGCGTTATGCGTTATGCGTTATGCGTTATGCGTTATGCGTTATGCGTTATGCGTTATGCGTTATGCGTTATGCGTTATGCGTTATGCGTTATGCGTTATGCGTTATGCGTTATGCGTTATGCGTTATGCGTTATGCGTTATGCGTTATGCGTTATGCGTTATGCGTTATGCTTTATGCGTTATGCTTTATGCGTTATGCGTTATGCGTTATACGGTATGAGTTATGCGTTATGCGTTATGCGTTATGCGTTATGCGTTATGCGTTATGCGTTATGCTTTATGCGTTATGCGTTATGCGTTATGCATTTTGCGTTATGCGCCATGCGTTATGGGTTATGTTTTATGCGTTATGCGTTATGCGTTATGCGTTATGCGTTATGCGTTGTTCGTTATGCGTTATGCGTTGGGCGTTATACGTTTGCGTTATGCGTTATGCATTATGCGTTATGCGTTATGCATTATGCGTTATGCGTTATGCGTTATGCATTTTGCGTTATGCGCCATGCGTTATGCGTTATGAGTTATGCGTTATGCGTTATGCGTTATGCGTTATGCGTTATGCGCCATGCGTTATGCGTTATGAGTTATGCGTTATGCGTTATGCGTTATGCGTTATGCGTTATGCGTTATGCGTTATGCGTTATGCGTTATGCGTTATGCGTTATGCGTTAGGCGTTATGCGTTATGAGTTATAATTTATGCGTTATGCGTTATGCGTTATGCGTTATGAGTTATGCGTTATGCGTTATGCATTTTGCGTTATGCGCCATGCGTTATGCGTTATGCGTTATGCGTTATGCGTTATGCGTTATGCGTTATACGGTATGAGTTATGCGTTATGCGTTATGCGCCATGCGTTATGCGTTATGAGTTATGCGTTATGCGTTATGCGTTATGCGTTATGCGTTATGAGTTATAATTTATGCGTTATGCGTTATGCGTTATGAGTTATGCGTTATGCGTTATGCATTTTGCGTTATGCGCCATGCGTTATGCGTTATGCATTATGCGTTATGCGTTATGCGTTATGCGTTACGCGTTATACGGTATGAGTTATGCGTTATGCGTTATGCGTTATGCGTTATGCGTTATAAGGTTTGAGTTATGCGTTATGCGTTACACGTTATGCGTTATGCGTTATGCGTTATGCGTTATGCGTTATGGGTTATGCATTATGCGTTATGCGTTATGCGTTATGCGTTATGCGTTATGCGTTATGCGTTATGCGTTATGCGTTATGCGTTATGCGTTATGCGTTATGCGTTATGCGTTATGCGTTATGCGTTATGCGTTATGCGTTATGCTTTATGCGTTATGCGTTATGCGTTATGCGTTATGCGTTATGCGTTATGCGTTATGCGTTATGCGGTATGCTTTATGCGTTATGCGTTATGCGTTATACGGTATGAGTTATGCGTTATGCGTTATGCGTTATGCGTTATGCGTTATGCGTTGTGCGTTATGCGTTATGCGTTATGCGTTATGCGTTATGCGTTATGCGTTATGCTTTATGCGTTATGCGTTATGCGTTATGCATTTTGCGTTATGCGCCATGCGTTATGGGTTATGTTTTATGCGTTATGCGTTATGCGTTATGCGTTATGCGTTATGCGTTATGCGTTATGCGTTATGCGTTATGCGTTGTTCGTTATGCGTTATGCGTTCGGCGTTATACGTTTGCGTTATGCATTATGCGTTATGCGTTATGCATTATGCGTTATGCGTTATGCATTTTGCGTTATGCGCCATGCGTTATGCGTTATGAGTTTTGCGTTATGCGTTATGCGTTATGCGTTATGCGTTATGCGTTATGCGTTATACGGTTTGAGTTATGCATTATGCGTTATACGGTTTGAGTTATGCGTTATGCGTTATACGTTATTGGTTTATGCGTTATGCGTTATGCGTTATGCGTTATGCGTTATACGGTATGAGTTATGCGTTATGCGTTATGCGTTATGCGTTATGCGCCATGCGTTATGCGTTATGAGTTATGCGTTATGCGTTATGCGTTATGCGTTATGCGTTATGCGGTATGCTTTATGCGTTATGCGTTATGCGTTATACGGTATGAGTTATGCGTTATGCGTTATGCGTTATGCGTTATGCGTTATGCGTTATGCGTTATGCGTTATGCGTTATGCGTTATGCGTTATGCTTTATGCGTTATGCGTTATGCGTTATGCATTTTGCGTTATGCGCCATGCGTTATGGGTTATGTTTTATGCGTTATGCGTTATGCGTTATGCGTTATGCGTTGTTCGTTATGCGTTATGCGTTGGGCGTTATACGTTTGCGTTATGCGTTATGCATTATGCGTTATGCGTTATGCATTATGCGTTATGCGTTATGCGTTATGCATTTTGCGTTATGCGCCATGCGTTATGCGTTATGCGTTATGCGTTATGCGTTATGCGTTATGCGTTATGCGTTATGCGTTATGCGTTATACGGTTTGAGTTATGCGTTATGCGTTATACGTTATTGGTTTATGCGTTATGCGTTATGCGTTATGCGTTATGCGTTATACGGTATGAGTTATGCGTTATGCGTTATGCGTTATGCGTTATGCGCCATGCGTTATGCGTTATGAGTTATGCGTTATGCGTTATGCGTTATGCGTTATGCGTTATGAGTTATAATTTATGCGTTATGCGTTATGCGTTATGCGTTATGCGTTATGAGTTATGCGTTATGCGTTATGCATTTTGCGTTATGCGCCATGCGTTATGCGTTATGTGTTATGCGTTATGCGTTATGCGTTATGCGTTATGCGTTATGCGTTATGAGTTATAATTTATGCGTTATGCGTTATGCGTTATGCGTTATGAGTTATGCGTTATGCGTTATGCATTTTGCGTTATGCGCCATGCGTTATGCGTTATGCGTTATGCGTTATGCGTTATGCGTTATACGGTATGAGTTATGCGTTATGCGTTATGCGCCATGCGTTATGCGTTATGAGTTATGCGTTATGCGTTATGCGTTATGCGTTATGCGTTATGAGTTATAATTTATGCGTTATGCGTTATGCGTTATGCGTTATGAGTTATGCGTTATGCGTTATGCATTTTGCGTTATGCGCCATGCGTTATGCGTTATGCATTATGCGTTATGCGTTATGCGTTATGCGTTACGCGTTATACGGTATGAGTTATGCGTTATGCGTTATGCGTTATGCGTTATGCGTTATGCGTTATGCGTTATGCGTTATGCGTTATGCGTTATGCGTTATGCGTTATGCGTTATGCGTTATGCGTTATGCGTTATGCGTTATGCGTTATGCGTTATGCGTTATGCGTTATGCGTTATGCGTTATGCGTTATGCGTTATGCGTTATGCGTTATGCGTTATGCGTTATGCGTTATGCGTTATGCGTTATGCGTTATGCGTTATGCTTTATGCGTTATGCGTTATGCGTTATGCATTTTGCGTTATGCGCCATGCGTTATGGGTTATGTTTTATGCGTTATGCGTTATGCGTTATGCGTTATGCGTTATGCGTTATGCGTTATGCGTTGTTCGTTATGCGTTATGCGTTGGGCGTTATACGTTTGCGTTATGCGTTATGCATTATGCGTTATGCGTTATGCATTATGCGTTATGCGTTATGCGTTATGCATTTTGCGTTATGCGCCATGCGTTATGCGTTATGAGTTATGCGTTATGCGTTATGCGTTATGCGTTATGCGTTATGCGTTATGCGTTATGCGTTATACGGTTTGAGTTATGCGTTATGCGTTATACGGTTTGAGTTATGCGTTATGCGTTATGCGTTATGCGTTATGCGTTATGCGTTATACGGTTTGAGTTATGCGTTATGCGTTATACGTTATGCGTTATGCGTTATGCGTTATGCGTTATGCGTTATGCGTTATGCGTTATGCGTTATGCGTTATGCGTTATGCGTTATGCGTTATGCGTTATGCGTTATGCGTTATGCGTTATGCGTTATGCGTTATGCGTTATGCGTTATGCGTTATGCGTTATGCGTTATGCGTTATGCGTTATGCGTTATGCTTTATGCGTTATGCTTTATGCGTTATGCGTTATGCGTTATACGGTATGAGTTATGCGTTATGCGTTATGCGTTATGCGTTATGCGTTATGCGTTATGCTTTATGCGTTATGCGTTATGCGTTATGCATTTTGCGTTATGCGCCATGCGTTATGGGTTATGTTTTATGCGTTATGCGTTATGCGTTATGCGTTATGCGTTATGCGTTGTTCGTTATGCGTTATGCGTTGGGCGTTATACGGTTGCGTTATGCGTTATGCATTATGCGTTATGCGTTATGCATTATGCGTTATGCGTTATGCGTTATGCATTTTGCGTTATGCGCCATGCGTTATGCGTTATGAGTTATGCGTTATGCGTTATGCGTTATGCGTTATGCGTTATGCGTTATGCGTTATACGGTTTGAGTTATGCGTTATGCGTTATACGTTATTGGTTTATGCGTTATGCGTTATGCGTTATGCGTTATGCGTTATACGGTATGAGTTATGCGTTATGCGTTATGCGTTATGCGTTATGCGCCATGCGTTATGCGTTATGAGTTATGCGTTATGCGTTATTCGTTATGCGTTATGCGTTATGAGTTATAATTTATGCGTTATGCGTTATGCGTTATGCGTTATGCGTTATGAGTTATGCGTTATGCGTTATGCATTTTGCGTTATGCGCCATGCGTTATGCGTTATGTGTTATGCGTTATGCGTTATGCGTTATGCGTTATGCGTTATGCGTTATGAGTTATAATTTATGCGTTATGCGTTATGCGTTATGCGTTATGAGTTATGCGTTATGCGTTATGCATTTTGCGTTATGCGCCATGCGTTATGCGTTATGCGTTATGCGTTATGCGTTATGCGTTATGCGTTATACGGTATGAGTTATGCGTTATGCGTTATGCGCCATGCGTTATGCGTTATGAGTTATGCGTTATGCGTTATGCGTTATGCGTTATGCGTTATGAGTTATAATTTATGCGTTATGCGTTATGCGTTATGAGTTATGCGTTATGCGTTATGCATTTTGCGTTATGCGCCATGCGTTATGCGTTATGCATTATGCGTTATGCGTTATGCGTTATGCGTTACGCGTTATACGGTATGAGTTATGCGTTATGCGTTATGCGTTATGCGTTATGCGTTATGCGTTATGCGTTATGTGTTATGCGTTATGCGTTATGCGTTATGCGTTATACGGTTTGAGTTATGCATTATGCGTTATACGGTTTGAGTTATGCGTTATGCGTTATACGTTATTGGTTTATGCGTTATGCGTTATGCGTTATGCGTTATACGGTATGAGTTATGCGTTATGCGTTATGCGTTATGCGTTATGCGCCATGCGTTATGCGTTATGAGTTATGCGTTATGCGTTATGCGTTATGCGTTATGGGTTATGCATTATGCGTTATGCGTTATGCGTTATGCGTTATGCGTTATGCGTTATGCGTTATGCATTTTGCGTTATGCGCCATGCGTTATGCGTTATGAGTTATGCGTTATGCGTTATGCGTTATGCGTTATGCGTTATGCGTTATGCGTTATACGGTTTGAGTTATGCATTATGCGTTATACGGTTTGAGTTATGCGTTATGCGTTATACGTTATTGGTTTATGCGTTATGCGTTATGCGTTATGCGTTATGCGTTATACGGTATGAGTTATGCGTTATGCGTTATGCGTTATGCGTTATGCGCCATGCGTTATGCGTTATGAGTTATGCGTTATGCGTTATGCGTTATGCGTTATGCGTTATGCGGTATGCTTTATGCGTTATGCGTTATGCGTTATACGGTATGAGTTATGCGTTATGCGTTATGCGTTATGCGTTATGCGTTATGCGTTATGCGTTATGCGTTATGCGTTATGCGTTATGCGTTATGCTTTATGCGTTATGCGTTATGCGTTATGCATTTTGCGTTATGCGCCATGCGTTATGGGTTATGTTTCATGCGTTATGCGTTATGCGTTATGCGTTATGCGTTGTTCGTTATGCGTTATGCGTTGGGCGTTATACGTTTGCGTTATGCGTTATGCATTATGCGTTATGCGTTATGCATTATGCGTTATGCGTTATGCGTTATGCATTTTGCGTTATGCGCCATGCGTTATGCGTTATGAGTTATGCGTTATGCGTTATGCGTTATGCGTTATGCGTTATGCGTTATGCGTTATACGGTTTGAGTTATGCGTTATGCGTTATACGTTATTGGTTTATGCGTTATGCGTTATGCGTTATGCGTTATGCGTTATACGGTATGAGTTATGCGTTATGCGTTATGCGTTATGCGTTATGCGCCATGCGTTATGCGTTATGAGTTATGCGTTATGCGTTATGCGTTATGCGTTATGCGTTATGAGTTATAATTTATGCGTTATGCGTTATGCGTTATGCGTTATGCGTTATGAGTTATGCGTTATGCGTTATGCATTTTGCGTTATGCGCCATGCTTTATGCGTTATGTGTTATGCGTTATGCGTTATGCGTTATGCGTTATGCGTTATGCGTTATGAGTTATAATTTATGCGTTATGCGTTATGCGTTATGCGTTATGAGTTATGCGTTATGCGTTATGCATTTTGCGTTATGCGCCATGCGTTATGCGTTATGCGTTATGCGTTATGCGTTATGCGTTATGCGTTATACGGTATGAGTTATGCGTTATGCGTTATGCGCCATGCGTTATGCGTTATGAGTTATGCGTTATGCGTTATGCGTTATGCGTTATGCGTTATGAGTTATAATTTATGCGTTATGCGTTATGCGTTATGCGTTATACGGTATGAGTTATGCGTTATGCGTTATGCGTTATGCGTTATGCGCCATGCGTTATGCGTTATGAGTTATGCGTTATGCGTTATGCGTTATGCGTTATGGGTTATGCATTATGCGTTATGCGTTATGCGTTATGCGTTATGCGTTATGCGTTATGCATTTTGCGTTATGCGCCATGCGTTATGCGTTATGAGTTATGCGTTATGCGTTATGCGTTATGCGTTATGCGTTATGCGTTATGCGTTATACGGTTTGAGTTATGCATTATGCGTTATACGGTTTGAGTTATGCGTTATGCGTTATACGTTATTGGTTTATGCGTTATGCGTTATGCGTTATGCGTTATGCGTTATACGGTATGAGTTATGCGTTATGCGTTATGCGTTATGCGTTATGCGCCATGCGTTATGCGTTATGAGTTATGCGTTATGCGTTATGCGTTATGCGTTATGCGTTATGCGGTATGCTTTATGCGTTATGCGTTATGCGTTATACGGTATGAGTTATGCGTTATGCGTTATGCGTTATGCGTTATGCGTTATGCGTTGTGCGTTATGCGTTATGCGTTATGCGTTATGCGTTATGCTTTATGCGTTATGCGTTATGCGTTATGCATTTTGCGTTATGCGCCATGCGTTATGGGTTATGTTTTATGCGTTATGCGTTATGCGTTATGCGTTATGCGTTGTTCGTTATGCGTTATGCGTTGGGCGTTATACGTTTGCGTTATGCGTTATGCATTATGCGTTATGCGTTATGCATTATGCGTTATGCGTTATGCGTTATGCGTTATGCGTTGTTCGTTATGCGTTATGCGTTGGGCGTTATACGTTTGCGTTATGCGTTATGCATTATGCGTTATGCGTTATGCATTATGCGTTATGCGTTATGCGTTATGCATTTTGCGTTATGCGCCATGCGTTATGCGTTATGAGTTATGCGTTATGCGTTATGCGTTATGCGTTATGCGTTATGCGTTATGCGTTATACGGTTTGAGTTATGCGTTATGCGTTATACGTTATTGGTTTATGCGTTATGCGTTATGCGTTATGCGTTATGCGTTATACGGTATGAGTTATGCGTTATGCGTTATGCGTTATGCGTTATGCGCCATGCGTTATGCGTTATGAGTTATGCGTTATGCGTTATGCGTTATGCGTTATGCGTTATGAGTTATAATTTATGCGTTATGCGTTATGCGTTATGCGTTATGCGTTATGAGTTATGCGTTATGCGTTATGCATTTTGCGTTATGCGCCATGCGTTATGCGTTATGTGTTATGCGTTATGCGTTATGCGTTATGCGTTATGCGTTATGCGTTATGAGTTATAATTTATGCGTTATGCGTTATGCGTTATGCGTTATGAGTTATGCGTTATGCGTTATGCATTTTGCGTTATGCGCCATGCGTTATGCGTTATGCGTTATGCGTTATGCGTTATGCGTTATGCGTTATACGGTATGAGTTATGCGTTATGCGTTATGCGCCATGCGTTATGCGTTATGAGTTATGCGTTATGCGTTATGCGTTATGCGTTATGCGTTATGAGTTATAATTTATGCGTTATGCGTTATGCGTTATGCGTTATGAGTTATGCGTTATGCGTTATGCATTTTGCGTTATGCGCCATGCGTTATGCGTTATGCATTATGCGTTATGCGTTATGCGTTATGCGTTACGCGTTATACGGTATGAGTTATGCGTTATGCGTTATGCGTTATGCGTTATGCGTTATGCGTTATGCGTTATGCGTTATGCGTTATGCGTTATGCGTTATGCGTTATGCGTTATGCGTTATGCGTTATGCGTTATGCGTTATGCGTTATGCGTCATGCGTTATGCGTTATGCGTTATGCGTTATGCGTTATGCGTTATGCGTTATGCGTTATGCGTTATGCGTTATGCGTTATGCGTTATGCGTTATGCGTTATGCGTTATGCGTTATAAGGTTTGAGTTATGCGTTATGCGTTACACGTTATGCGTTATGCGTTATGCGTTATGCGTTATGGGTTATGCATTATGCGTTATGCGTTATGCGTTATGCGTTATGCGTTATGCGTTATGCGTTATGCGTTATGCGTTATGCGTTATGCGTTATGCGTTATGCGTTATGCGTTATGCGTTATGCGTTATGCGTTATGCGTTATGCGTTATGCGTTATGCGTTATGCGTTATGCGTTATGCGTTATGCGTTATGCGTTATGCGTTATGCGTTATGCGTTATGCGTTATGCGTTATGCGTTATGCGTTATGCGTTATGCGTTATGCGTTATGCGTTATGCGTTATGCGTTATGCGTTATGCGTTATGCGTTATGCTTTATGCGTTATGCGTTATGCGTTATGCATTTTGCGTTATGCGCCATGCGTTATGGGTTATGTTTTATGCGTTATGCGTTATGCGTTATGCGTTATGCGTTATGCGTTATGCGTTATGCGTTATGCGTTATGCGTTATGCGTTATGCGTTATGCGTTATGCGTTATGCGTTATGCGTTATGCGTTATGCGTTATGCGTTATGCGTTATGCGTTATGCGTTATGCGTTATGCGTTATGCGTTATGCGTTATGCTTTATGCGTTATGCGTTATGCGTTATGCATTTTGCGTTATGCGCCATGCGTTATGGGTTATGTTTTATGCGTTATGCGTTATGCGTTATGCGTTATGCGTTATGCGTTATGCGTTATGCGTTATGCGTTGTTCGTTATGCGTTATGCGTTGGGCGTTATACGTTTGCGTTATGCGTTATGCATTATGCGTTATGCGTTATGCATTATGCGTTATGCGTTATGCGTTATGCATTTTGCGTTATGCGCCATGCGTTATGCGTTATGAGTTATGCGTTATGCGTTATGCGTTATGCGTTATGCGTTATGCGTTATGCGTTATGCGTTATACGGTTTGAGTTATGCGTTATGCGTTATACGGTTTGAGTTATGCGTTATGCGTTATGCGTTATGCGTTATGCGTTATGCGTTATACGGTTTGAGTTATGCGTTATGCGTTATACGTTATGCGTTATGCGTTATGCGTTATGCGTTATGCGTTATGCGTTATGCGTTATGCGTTATGCGTTATGCGTTATGCGTTATGCGTTATGCGTTATGCGTTATGCGTTATGCGTTATGCGTTATGCGTTATGCGTTATGCGTTATGCGTTATGCGTTATGCGTTATGCGTTATGCGTTATGCTTTATGCGTTATGCTTTATGCGTTATGCGTTATGCGTTATACGGTATGAGTTATGCGTTATGCGTTATGCGTTATGCGTTATGCGTTATGCGTTATGCTTTATGCGTTATGCGTTATGCGTTATGCATTTTGCGTTATGCGCCATGCGTTATGGGTTATGTTTTATGCGTTATGCGTTATGCGTTATGCGTTATGCGTTATGCGTTGTTCGTTATGCGTTATGCGTTGGGCGTTATACGGTTGCGTTATGCGTTATGCATTATGCGTTATGCGTTATGCATTATGCGTTATGCGTTATGCGTTATGCATTTTGCGTTATGCGCCATGCGTTATGCGTTATGAGTTATGCGTTATGCGTTATGCGTTATGCGTTATGCGTTATGCGTTATGCGTTATACGGTTTGAGTTATGCGTTATGCGTTATACGTTATTGGTTTATGCGTTATGCGTTATGCGTTATGCGTTATGCGTTATACGGTATGAGTTATGCGTTATGCGTTATGCGTTATGCGTTATGCGCCATGCGTTATGCGTTATGAGTTATGCGTTATGCGTTATGCGTTATGCGTTATGCGTTATGAGTTATAATTTATGCGTTATGCGTTATGCGTTATGCGTTATGCGTTATGAGTTATGCGTTATGCGTTATGCATTTTGCGTTATGCGCCATGCGTTATGCGTTATGTGTTATGCGTTATGCGTTATGCGTTATGCGTTATGCGTTATGCGTTATGAGTTATAATTTATGCGTTATGCGTTATGCGTTATGCGTTATGAGTTATGCGTTATGCGTTATGCATTTTGCGTTATGCGCCATGCGTTATGCGTTATGCGTTATGCGTTATGCGTTATGCGTTATGCGTTATACGGTATGAGTTATGCGTTATGCGTTATGCGCCATGCGTTATGCGTTATGAGTTATGCGTTATGCGTTATGCGTTATGCGTTATGCGTTATGAGTTATAATTTATGCGTTATGCGTTATGCGTTATGAGTTATGCGTTATGCGTTATGCATTTTGCGTTATGCGCCATGCGTTATGCGTTATGCATTATGCGTTATGCGTTATGCGTTATGCGTTACGCGTTATACGGTATGAGTTATGCGTTATGCGTTATGCGTTATGCGTTATGCGTTATGCGTTATGCGTTATGCGTTATGCGTTATGCGTTATGCGTTATGCGTTATACGGTTTGAGTTATGCATTATGCGTTATACGGTTTGAGTTATGCGTTATGCGTTATACGTTATTGGTTTATGCGTTATGCGTTATGCGTTATGCGTTATACGGTATGAGTTATGCGTTATGCGTTATGCGTTATGCGTTATGCGCCATGCGTTATGCGTTATGAGTTATGCGTTATGCGTTATGCGTTATGCGTTATGGGTTATGCATTATGCGTTATGCGTTATGCGTTATGCGTTATGCGTTATGCGTTATGCGTTATGCATTTTGCGTTATGCGCCATGCGTTATGCGTTATGAGTTATGCGTTATGCGTTATGCGTTATGCGTTATGCGTTATGCGTTATGCGTTATACGGTATGAGTTATGCATTATGCGTTATACGGTTTGAGTTATGCGTTATGCGTTATACGTTATTGGTTTATGCGTTATGCGTTATGCGTTATGCGTTATGCGTTATACGGTATGAGTTATGCGTTATGCGTTATGCGTTATGCGTTATGCGCCATGCGTTATGCGTTATGAGTTATGCGTTATGCGTTATGCGTTATGCGTTATGCGTTATGCGGTATGCTTTATGCGTTATGCGTTATGCGTTATACGGTATGAGTTATGCGTTATGCGTTATGCGTTATGCGTTATGCGTTATGCGTTGTGCGTTATGCGTTATGCGTTATGCGTTATGCGTTATGCTTTATGCGTTATGCGTTATGCGTTATGCATTTTGCGTTATGCGCCATGCGTTATGGGTTATGTTTCATGCGTTATGCGTTATGCGTTATGCGTTATGCGTTGTTCGTTATGCGTTATGCGTTGGGCGTTATACGTTTGCGTTATGCGTTATGCATTATGCGTTATGCGTTATGCGTTATGCGTTATGCGTTATGCGTTATGCATTTTGCGTTATGCGCCATGCGTTATGCGTTATGAGTTATGCGTTATGCGTTATGCGTTATGCGTTATGCGTTATGCGTTATGCGTTATACGGTTTGAGTTATGCGTTATGCGTTATACGTTATTGGTTTATGCGTTATGCGTTATGCGTTATGCGTTATGCGTTATACGGTATGAGTTATGCGTTATGCGTTATGCGTTATGCGTTATGCGCCATGCGTTATGCGTTATGAGTTATGCGTTATGCGTTATGCGTTATGCGTTATGCGTTATGAGTTATAATTTATGCGTTATGCGTTATGCGTTATGCGTTATGCGTTATGAGTTATGCGTTATGCGTTATGCATTTTGCGTTATGCGCCATGCTTTATGCGTTATGTGTTATGCGTTATGCGTTATGCGTTATGCGTTATGCGTTATGCGTTATGAGTTATAATTTATGCGTTATGCGTTATGCGTTATGCGTTATGAGTTATGCGTTATGCGTTATGCATTTTGCGTTATGCGCCATGCGTTATGCGTTATGCGTTATGCGTTATGCGTTATGCGTTATGCGTTATACGGTATGAGTTATGCGTTATGCGTTATGCGCCATGCGTTATGCGTTATGAGTTATGCGTTATGCGTTATGCGTTATGCGTTATGCGTTATGAGTTATAATTTATGCGTTATGCGTTATGCGTTATGCGTTATACGGTATGAGTTATGCGTTATGCGTTATGCGTTATGCGTTATGCGCCATGCGTTATGCGTTATGAGTTATGCGTTATGCGTTATGCGTTATGCGTTATGGGTTATGCATTATGCGTTATGCGTTATGCGTTATGCGTTATGCGTTATGCGTTATGCATTTTGCGTTATGCGCCATGCGTTATGCGTTATGAGTTATGCGTTATGCGTTATGCGTTATGCGTTATGCGTTATGCGTTATGCGTTATACGGTTTGAGTTATGCATTATGCGTTATACGGTTTGAGTTATGCGTTATGCGTTATACGTTATTGGTTTATGCGTTATGCGTTATGCGTTATGCGTTATGCGTTATACGGTATGAGTTATGCGTTATGCGTTATGCGTTATGCGTTATGCGCCATGCGTTATGCGTTATGAGTTATGCGTTATGCGTTATGCGTTATGCGTTATGCGTTATGCGGTATGCTTTATGCGTTATGCGTTATGCGTTATACGGTATGAGTTATGCGTTATGCGTTATGCGTTATGCGTTATGCGTTATGCGTTATGCGTTATGCGTTATGCGTTATGCGTTATGCGTTATGCGTTATGCGTTATGCGTTATGCGTTATGCATTTTGCGTTATGCGCCATGCGTTATGGGTTATGTTTTATGCGTTATGCGTTATGCGTTATGCGTTATGCGTTGTTCGTTATGCGTTATGCGTTGGGCGTTATACGTTTGCGTTATGCGTTATGCATTATGCGTTATGCGTTATGCATTATGCGTTATGCGTTATGCGTTATGCATTTTGCGTTATGCGCCATGCGTTATGCGTTATGAGTTATGCGTTATGCGTTATGCGTTATGCGTTATGCGTTATGCGTTATGCGTTATACGGTTTGAGTTATGCGTTATGCGTTATACGTTATTGGTTTATGCGTTATGCGTTATGCGTTATGCGTTATGCGTTATACGGTATGAGTTATGCGTTATGCGTTATGCGTTATGCGTTATGCGCCATGCGTTATGCGTTATGAGTTATGCGTTATGCGTTATGCGTTATGCGTTATGCGTTATGCGTTATGAGTTATAATTTATGCGTTATGCGTTATGCGTTATGCGTTATGCGTTATGAGTTATGCGTTATGCGTTATGCATTTTGCGTTATGCGCCATGCGTTATGCGTTATGTGTTATGCGTTATGCGTTATGCGTTATGCGTTATGCGTTATGCGTTATGAGTTATAATTTATGCGTTATGCGTTATGCGTTATGCGTTATGAGTTATGCGTTATGCGTTATGCATTTTGCGTTATGCGCCATGCGTTATGCGTTATGCGTTATGCGTTATGCGTTATGCGTTATGCGTTATACGGTATGAGTTATGCGTTATGCGTTATGCGCCATGCGTTATGCGTTATGAGTTATGCGTTACGCGTTATGCGTTATGCGTTATGCGTTATGCGTTATGAGTTATAATTTATGCGTTATGCGTTATGCGTTATGAGTTATGCGTTATGCGTTATGCATTTTGGGTTATGCGCCATGCGTTATGCGTTATGCATTATGCGTTATGCGTTATGCGTTATGCGTTACGCGTTATACGGTATGAGTTATGCGTTATGCGTTATGCGTTATGCGTTATGCGTTATGCGTCATGCGTTATGCGTTATGCGTTATGCGTTATGCGTTATGCGTTATGCGTTATGCGTTATGCGTTATGCGTTATGCGTTATGCGTTATGCGTTATGCGTTATGCGTTATGCGTTATGCGTTATGCGTTATGCGTTATGCGTTATACGGTTTGAGTTATGCGTTATGCGTTATGCATTATGCGTTATGCGTTATGCGTTATGCATTTTGCGTTATGCGCCATGCGTTATGCGTTATGAGTTATGCGTTATGCGTTATGCGTTATGCGTTATGCGTTATGCGTTATGCGTTATGCGTTATACGGTTTGAGTTATGCGTTATGCGTTATACGGTTTGAGTTATGCGTTATGCGTTATGCGTTATGCGTTATGCGTTATGCGTTATGCGTTATACGGTTTGAGTTATGCGTTATGCGTTATACGTTATGCGTTATGCGTTATGCGTTATGCGTTATGCGTTATGCGTTATGCGTTATGCGTTATGCGTTATGCGTTATGCGTTATGCGTTATGCGTTATGCGTTATGCGTTATGCGTTATGCGTTATGCGTTATGCGTTATGCGTTATGCGTTATGCGTTATGCTTTATGCGTTATGCTTTATGCGTTATGCGTTATGCGTTATACGGTATGAGTTATGCGTTATGCGTTATGCGTTATGCGTTATGCGTTATGCGTTATGCGTTATGCTTTATGCGTTATGCGTTATGCGTTATGCATTTTGCGTTATGCGCCATGCGTTATGGGTTATGTTTTATGCGTTATGCGTTATGCGTTATGCGTTATGCGTTATGCGTTGTTCGTTATGCGTTATGCGTTGGGCGTTATACGTTTGCGTTATGCGTTATGCATTATGCGTTATGCGTTATGCATTATGCGTTATGCGTTATGCGTTATGCATTTTGCGTTATGCGCCATGCGTTATGCGTTATGAGTTATGCGTTATGCGTTATGCGTTATGCGTTATGCGTTATGCGTTATGCGTTATACGGTTTGAGTTATGCGTTATGCGTTATACGTTATTGGTTTATGCGTTATGCGTTATGCGTTATGCGTTATGCGTTATACGGTATGAGTTATGCGTTATGCGTTATGCGTTATGCGTTATGCGCCATGCGTTATGCGTTATGAGTTATGCGTTATGCGTTATGCGTTATGCGTTATGCGTTATGAGTTATAATTTATGCGTTATGCGTTATGCGTTATGCGTTATGCGTTATGAGTTATGCGTTATGCGTTATGCATTTTGCGTTATGCGCCATGCGTTATGCGTTATGTGTTATGCGTTATGCGTTATGCGTTATGCGTTATGCGTTATGCGTTATGCGTTATGAGTTATAATTTATGCGTTATGCGTTATGCGTTATGCGTTATGAGTTATGCGTTATGCGTTATGCATTTTGCGTTATGCGCCATGCGTTATGCGTTATGCGTTATGCGTTATGCGTTATGCGTTATGCGTTATACGGTATGAGTTATGCGTTATGCGTTATGCGCCATGCGTTATGCGTTATGAGTTATGCGTTATGCGTTATGCGTTATGCGTTATGCGTTATGAGTTATAATTTATGCGTTATGCGTTATGCGTTATGAGTTATGCGTTATGCGTTATGCATTTTGCGTTATGCGCCATGCGTTATGCGTTATGCATTATGCGTTATGCGTTATGCGTTATGCGTTACGCGTTATACGGTATGAGTTATGCGTTATGCGTTATGCGTTATGCGTTATGCGTTATGCGTTATGCGTTATGCGTTATGCGTTATGCGTTATGCGTTATGCGTTATGCGTTATGCGTTATGCGTTATGCGTTATACGGTTTGAGTTATGCATTATGCGTTATACGGTTTGAGTTATGCGTTATGCGTTATACGTTATTGGTTTATGCGTTATGCGTTATGCGTTATGCGTTATACGGTATGAGTTATGCGTTATGCGTTATGCGTTATGCGTTATGCGCCATGCGTTATGCGTTATGAGTTATGCGTTATGCGTTATGCGTTATGCGTTATGGGTTATGCATTATGCGTTATGCGTTATGCGTTATGCGTTATGCGTTATGCGTTATGCATTTTGCGTTATGCGCCATGCGTTATGCGTTATGAGTTATGCGTTATGCGTTATGCGTTATGCGTTATGCGTTATGCGTTATGCGTTATACGGTTTGAGTTATGCATTATGCGTTATACGGTTTGAGTTATGCGTTATGCGTTATGCGGTATGCTTTATGCGTTATGCGTTATGCGTTATACGGTATGAGTTATGCGTTATGCGTTATGCGTTATGCGTTATGCGTTATGCGTTGTGCGTTATGCGTTATGCGTTATGCGTTATGCGTTATGCTTTATGCGTTATGCGTTATGCGTTATGCATTTTGCGTTATGCGCCATGCGTTATGGGTTATGTTTTATGCGTTATGCGTTATGCGTTATGCGTTATGCGTTGTTCGTTATGCGTTATGCGTTGGGCGTTATACGTTTGCGTTATGCGTTATGCATTATGCGTTATGCGTTATGCATTATGCGTTATGCGTTATGCGTTATGCATTTTGCGTTATGCGCCATGCGTTATGCGTTATGAGTTATGCGTTATGCGTTATGCGTTATGCGTTATGCGTTATGCGTTATGCGTTATACGGTTTGAGTTATGCGTTATGCGTTATACGTTATTGGTTTATGCGTTATGCGTTATGCGTTATGCGTTATGCGTTATACGGTATGAGTTATGCGTTATGCGTTATGCGTTATGCGTTATGCGCCATGCGTTATGCGTTATGAGTTATGCGTTATGCGTTATGCGTTATGCGTTATGCGTTATGAGTTATAATTTATGCGTTATGCGTTATGCGTTATGCGTTATGCGTTATGAGTTATGCGTTATGCGTTATGCATTTTGCGTTATGCGCCATGCGTTATGCGTTATGTGTTATGCGTTATGCGTTATGCGTTATGCGTTATGCGTTATGCGTTATGAGTTATAATTTATGCGTTATGCGTTATGCGTTATGCGTTATGAGTTATGCGTTATGCGTTATGCATTTTGCGTTATGCGCCATGCGTTATGCGTTATGCGTTATGCGTTATGCGTTATGCGTTATGCGTTATACGGTATGAGTTATGCGTTATGCGTTATGCGCCATGCGTTATGCGTTATGAGTTATGCGTTATGCGTTATGCGTTATGCGTTATGCGTTATGAGTTATAATTTATGCGTTATGCGTTATGCGTTATGCGTTATACGGTATGAGTTATGCGTTATGCGTTATGCGTTATGCGTTATGCGCCATGCGTTATGCGTTATGAGTTATGCGTTATGCGTTATGCGTTATGCGTTATGGGTTATGCATTATGCGTTATGCGTTATGCGTTATGCGTTATGCGTTATGCGTTATGCATTTTGCGTTATGCGCCATGCGTTATGCGTTATGAGTTATGCGTTATGCGTTATGCGTTATGCGTTATGCGTTATGCGTTATGCGTTATACGGTTTGAGTTATGCATTATGCGTTATACGGTTTGAGTTATGCGTTATGCGTTATACGTTATTGGTTTATGCGTTATGCGTTATGCGTTATGCGTTATGCGTTATACGGTATGAGTTATGCGTTATGCGTTATGCGTTATGCGTTATGCGCCATGCGTTATGCGTTATGAGTTATGCGTTATGCGTTATGCGTTATGCGTTATGCGTTATGCGTTATGCGGTATGCTTTATGCGTTATGCGTTATGCGTTATACGGTATGAGTTATGCGTTATGCGTTATGCGTTATGCGTTATGCGTTATGCGTTGTGCGTTATGCGTTATGCGTTATGCGTTATGCGTTATGCTTTATGCGTTATGCGTTATGCGTTATGCATTTTGCGTTATGCGCCATGCGTTATGGGTTATGTTTTATGCGTTATGCGTTATGCGTTATGCGTTATGCGTTGTTCGTTATGCGTTATGCGTTGGGCGTTATACGTTTGCGTTATGCGTTATGCATTATGCGTTATGCGTTATGCATTATGCGTTATGCGTTATGCGTTATGCATTTTGCGTTATGCGCCATGCGTTATGCGTTATGAGTTATGCGTTATGCGTTATGCGTTATGCGTTATGCGTTATGCGTTATACGGTTTGAGTTATGCGTTATGCGTTATACGTTATTGGTTTATGCGTTATGCGTTATGCGTTATGCGTTATGCGTTATACGGTATGAGTTATGCGTTATGCGTTATGCGTTATGCGTTATGCGCCATGCGTTATGCGTTATGAGTTATGCGTTATGCGTTATGCGTTATGCGTTATGCGTTATGAGTTATAATTTATGCGTTATGCGTTATGCGTTATGCGTTATGCGTTATGAGTTATGCGTTATGCGTTATGCATTTTGCGTTATGCGCCATGCGTTATGCGTTATGTGTTATGCGTTATGCGTTATGCGTTATGCGTTATGCGTTATGCGTTATGAGTTATAATTTATGCGTTATGCGTTATGCGTTATGCGTTATGAGTTATGCGTTATGCGTTATGCATTTTGCGTTATGCGCCATGCGTTATGCGTTATGCGTTATGCGTTATGCGTTATGCGTTATGCGTTATACGGTATGAGTTATGCGTTATGCGTTATGCGCCATGCGTTATGCGTTATGAGTTATGCGTTATGCGTTATGCGTTATGCGTTATGCGTTATGAGTTATAATTTATGCGTTATGCGTTATGCGTTATGAGTTATGCGTTATGCGTTATGCATTTTGGGTTATGCGCCATGCGTTATGCGTTATGCATTATGCGTTATGCGTTATGCGTTATGCGTTATGCGTTACGCGTTATACGGTATGAGTTATGCGTTATGCGTTATGCGTTATGCGTTATGCGTTATGCGTTATGCGTTATGCGTTATGCGTTATGCGTTATGCGTTATGCGTTATGCGTTATGCGTTATGCGTTATGCGTCATGCGTTATGCGTTATGCGTTATGCGTTATGCGTTATGCGTTATGCGTTATGCGTTATGCGTTATGCGTTATGCGTTATGCGTTATGCGTTATGCGTTATGCGTTATAAGGTTTGAGTTATGCGTTATGCGTTACACGTTATGCGTTATGCGTTATGCGTTATGCGTTATGGGTTAAGCATTATGCGTTATGCGTTATGCGTTATGCGTTATGCGTTATGCGTTATGCGTTATGCGTTATGCGTTATGCGTTATGCGTTATGCGTTATGCGTTATGCGTTATGCGTTATGCGTTATGCGTTATGCGTTATGCGTTATGCGTTATGCGTTATGCGTTATGCGTTATGCGTTGTTCGTTATGCGTTATGCGTTGGGCGTTATACGTTTGCGTTATGCGTTATGCATTATGCGTTATGCGTTATGCATTATGCGTTATGCGTTATGCGTTATGCATTTTGCGTTATGCGCCATGCGTTATGCGTTATGAGTTATGCGTTATGCGTTATGCGTTATGCGTTATGCGTTATGCGTTATGCGTTATGCGTTATACGGTTTGAGTTATGCGTTATGCGTTATACGGTTTGAGTTATGCGTTATGCGTTATGCGTTATGCGTTATGCGTTATACGGTTTGAGTTATGCGTTATGCGTTATACGTTATGCGTTATGCGTTATGCGTTATGCGTTATGCGTTATGCGTTATGCGTTATGCGTTATGCGTTATGCGTTATGCGTTATGCGTTATGCTTTATGCGTTATGCTTTATGCGTTATGCGTTATGCGTTATACGGTATGAGTTATGCGTTATGCGTTATGCGTTATGCGTTATGCGTTATGCGTTATGCGTTATGCGTTATGCTTTATGCGTTATGCGTTATGCGTTATGCATTTTGCGTTATGCGCCATGCGTTATGGGTTATGTTTTATGCGTTATGCGTTATGCGTTATGCGTTATGCGTTATGCGTTGTTCGTTATGCGTTATGCGTTGGGCGTTATACGTTTGCGTTATGCGTTATGCATTATGCGTTATGCGTTATGCATTATGCGTTATGCGTTATGCGTTATGCGTTATGCATTTTGCGTTATGCGCCATGCGTTATGCGTTATGAGTTATGCGTTATGCGTTATGCGTTATGCGTTATGCGTTATGCGTTATGCGTTATACGGTTTGAGTTATGCGTTATGCGTTATACGTTATTGGTTTATGCGTTATGCGTTATGCGTTATGCGTTATGCGTTATACGGTATGAGTTATGCGTTATGCGTTATGCGTTATGCGTTATGCGCCATGCGTTATGCGTTATGAGTTATGCGTTATGCGTTATGCGTTATGCGTTATGCGTTATGAGTTATAATTTATGCGTTATGCGTTATGCGTTATGCGTTATGCGTTATGAGTTATGCGTTATGCGTTATGCATTTTGCGTTATGCGCCATGCGTTATGCGTTATGTGTTATGCGTTATGCGTTATGCGTTATGCGTTATGCGTTATGCGTTATGAGTTATAATTTATGCGTTATGCGTTATGCGTTATGCGTTATGAGTTATGCGTTATGCGTTATGCATTTTGCGTTATGCGCCATGCGTTATGCGTTATGCGTTATGCGTTATGCGTTATGCGTTATGCGTTATACGGTATGAGTTATGCGTTATGCGTTATGCGCCATGCGTTATGCGTTATGAGTTATGCGTTATGCGTTATGCGTTATGCGTTATGCGTTATGAGTTATAATTTATGCGTTATGCGTTATGCGTTATGAGTTATGCGTTATGCGTTATGCATTTTGCGTTATGCGCCATGCGTTATGCGTTATGCATTATGCGTTATGCGTTATGCGTTATGCGTTACGCGTTATACGGTATGAGTTATGCGTTATGCGTTATGCGTTATGCGTTATGCGTTATGCGTTATGCGTTATGCGTTATGCGTTATGCGTTATGCGTTATGCGTTATGCGTTATGCGTTATGCGTTATGCGTTATGCGTCATGCGTTATGCGTTATGCGTTATGCGTTATGCGTTATGCGTTATGCGTTATGCGTTATGCGTTATGCGTTATGCGTTATGCGTTATAAGGTTTGAGTTATGCGTTATGCGTTACACGTTATGCGTTATGCGTTATGCGTTATGCGTTATGCGTTATGGGTTATGCATTATGCGTTATGCGTTATGCGTTATGCGTTATGCGTTATGCGTTATGCGTTATGCGTTATGCGTTATGCGTTATGCGTTATGCGTTATGCGTTATGCGTTATGCTTTATGCGTTATGCGTTATGCGTTATGCGTTATGCGTTATGCGTTATGCGTTATGCGTTATGCGGTATGCTTTATGCGTTATGCGTTATGCGTTATACGGTATGAGTTATGCGTTATGCGTTATGCGTTATGCGTTATGCGTTATGCGTTGTGCGTTATGCGTTATGCGTTATGCGTTATGCGTTATGCGTTATGCGTTATGCTTTATGCGTTATGCGTTATGCGTTATGCATTTTGCGTTATGCGCCATGCGTTATGGGTTATGTTTTATGCGTTATGCGTTATGCGTTATGCGTTATGCGTTATGCGTTATGCGTTATGCGTTATGCGTTATGCGTTATGCGTTGTTCGTTATGCGTTATGCGTTCGGCGTTATACGTTTGCGTTATGCATTATGCGTTATGCGTTATGCATTATGCGTTATGCGTTATGCGTTATGCATTTTGCGTTATGCGCCATGCGTTATGCGTTATGAGTTATGCGTTATGCGTTATGCGTTATGCGTTATGCGTTATGCGTTATGCGTTATGCGTTATACGGTTTGAGTTATGCGTTATGCGTTATACGGTTTGAGTTATGCGTTATGCGTTATACGTTATTGGTATATGCGTTATGCGTTATGCGTTATGCGTTATGCGTTATACGGTATGAGTTATGCGTTATGCGTTATGCGTTATGCGTTATGCGCCATGCGTTATGCGTTATGAGTTATGCGTTATGCGTTATGCGTTATGCGTAATGCGTTATGCGGTATGCTTTATGCGTTATGCGTTATGCGTTATACGGTATGAGTTATGCGTTATGCGTTATGCGTTATGCGTTATGCGTTATGCGTTGTGCGTTATGCGTTATGCGTTATGCGTTATGCGTTATGCTTTATGCGTTATGCGTTATGCGTTATGCATTTTGCGTTATGCGCCATGCGTTATGGGTTATGTTTTATGCGTTATGCGTTATGCGTTATGCGTTATGCGTTGTTCGTTATGCGTTATGCGTTGGGCGTTATACGTTTGCGTTATGCGTTATGCATTATGCGTTATGCGTTATGCATTATGCGTTATGCGTTATGCGTTATGCATTTTGCGTTATGCGCCATGCGTTATGCGTTATGAGTTATGCGTTATGCGTTATGCGTTATGCGTTATGCGTTATGCGTTATGCGTTATACGGTTTGAGTTATGCGTTATGCGTTATACGTTATTGGTTTATGCGTTATGCGTTATGCGTTATGCGTTATGCGTTATACGGTATGAGTTATGCGTTATGCGTTATGCGTTATGCGTTATGCGCCATGCGTTATGCGTTATGAGTTATGCGTTATGCGTTATGCGTTATGCGTTATGCGTTATGAGTTATAATTTATGCGTTATGCGTTATGCGTTATGCGTTATGCGTTATGAGTTATGCGTTATGCGTTATGCATTTTGCGTTATGCGCCATGCGTTATGCGTTATGCGTTATGCGTTATGCGTTATGCGTTATGCGTTATACGGTATGAGTTATGCGTTATGCGTTATGCGCCATGCGTTATGCGTTATGAGTTATGCGTTATGCGTTATGCGTTATGCGTTATGCGTTATGAGTTATAATTTATGCGTTATGCGTTATGCGTTATGCGTTATGAGTTATGCGTTATGCGTTATGCATTTTGCGTTATGCGCCATGCGTTATGCGTTATGCATTATGCGTTATGCGTTATGCGTTATGCGTTACGCGTTATACGGTATGAGTTATGCGTTATGCGTTATGCGTTATGCGTTATGCGTTATGCGTTATGCGTTCTGCGTTATGCGTTATGCGTTATGCGTTATGCGTTATGCGTTATGCGTTATGCGTTATGCGTTCTGCGTTATGCGTCATGCGTTATGCGTTATGCGTTATGCGTTATGCGTTATGCGTTATGCGTTCTGCGTTATGCGTCATGCGTTATGCGTTATGCGTTATGCTTTATGCGTTATGCGTTATGCGTTATGCGTTATGCGTTGTGCGTTATGCGTTATGCGTTATGCGTTATGCGTTATGCGTTATGCGTTATGCGTTATGCGTTATGCTTTATGCGTTATGCGTTATGCGTTATGCATTTTGCGTTATGCGCCATGCGTTATGGGTTATGTTTTATGCGTTATGCGTTATGCGTTATGCGTTATGCGTTATGCGTTATGCGTTATGCGTTATGCGTTGTTCGTTATGCGTTATGCGTTGGGCGTTATACGTTTGCGTTATGCGTTATGCATTATGCGTTATGCGTTATGCATTATGCGTTATGCGTTATGCGTTATGCATTTTGCGTTATGCGCCATGCGTTATGCGTTATGAGTTATGCGTTATGCATTATGCGTTATGCGTTATGCGTTATGCGTTATGCGTTATACGGTTTGAGTTATGCGTTATACGGTTTGAGTTATGCGTTATGCGTTATACGTTATTGGTTTATGCGTTATGCGTTATGCGTTATGCGTTATGCGTTATGCGTTATGCGTTACGCGTTATGCGTTATACGGTATGAGTTATGCGTTATGCGTTATGCGCCATGCGTTATGCGTTATGAGTTATGCGTTATGCGTTATGCGTTATGCGTTATGCGTTATGAGTTATAATTTATGCGTTATGCGTTATGCGTTATGCGTTATGAGTTATGCGTTATGCGTTATGCATTTTGCGTTATGCGCCATGCGTTATGCGTTATGCATTATGCGTTATGCGTTATGCGTTATGCGTTACGCGTTATACGGTATGAGTTATGCGTTATGCGTTATGCGTTATGCGTTATGCGTTATGCGTTATGCGTTATGCGTTATGCGTTATGCGTTATGCGTTATGCGTTATGCGTTATGCGTTATAAGGTTTGAGTTATGCGTTATGCGTTATGCGTTATGCGTTATGCGTTATGCGTTATGGGTTATGCATTATGCGTTATGCGTTATGCGTTATGCGTTATGCGTTATGCGTTATGCGTTATGCGTTATGCGTTATGCGTTATGCGTTATGCGTTATGCGTTATGCGTTATGCGTTATGCGTTATGCGTTATGCGTTATGCGTTATGCGTTATGCGTTATGCTTTATGCGTTATGCGTTATGCGTTATGCGTTATGCGTTATGCGTTATGCGTTATGCGTTATGCGGTATGCTTTATGCGTTATGCGTTATGCGTTATACGGTATGAGTTATGCGTTATGCGTTATGCGTTATGCGTTATGCGTTATGCGTTGTGCGTTATGCGTTATGCGTTATGCGTTATGCGTTATGCGTTATGCGTTATGCTTTATGCGTTATGCGTTATGCGTTATGCATTTTGCGTTATGCGCCATGCGTTATGGGTTATGTTTTATGCGTTATGCGTTATGCGTTATGCGTTATGCGTTATGCGTTATGCGTTATGCGTTATGCGTTATGCGTTATGCGTTGTTCGTTATGCGTTATGCGTTCGGCGTTATACGTTTGCGTTATGCATTATGCGTTATGCGTTATGCATTATGCGTTATGCGTTATGCGTTATGCATTTTGCGTTATGCGCCATGCGTTATGCGTTATGAGTTATGCGTTATGCGTTATGCGTTATGCGTTATGCGTTATGCGTTATGCGTTATACGGTTTGAGTTATGCGTTATGCGTTATACGGTTTGAGTTATGCGTTATGCGTTATACGTTATTGGTTTATGCGTTATGCGTTATGCGTTATGCGTTATACGGTATGAGTTATGCGTTATGCGTTATGCGTTATGCGTTATGCGCCATGCGTTATGCGTTATGAGTTATGCGTTATGCGTTATGCGTTATGCGTTATGAGTTATGAGTTATAATTTATGCGTTATGCGTTATGCATTATGCGTTATGAGTTATGCGTTATGCGTTATGCATTTTGCGTTATGCGCCATGCGTTATGCGTTATGCGTTATGCGTTATGCGTTATGCGTTATGCGTTATGCGTTATGCGTTATGCGTTAGGCGTTATACGTTTGCGTTATGCGTTATGCGTTATGCGTTATGCGTTATGCGTTATGCGTTATGCGTTATGCGTTATGCGTTATGCGTTATGCGTTATGCGTTATGCGTTATGCGTTATGCGTTATGCGTTATGCGTTATGCGTTATGCGTTATGCGTTATACGGTTTGAGTTATGCGTTATGCGTTATACGTTATGCGTTATGCGTTATGCGTTATGCGTTATGCGTTATGCGTTATGCGTTATGCGTTATGCGTTATGCGTTATGCGTTATGCGTTAGGCGTTATGCGTTATGCGTTATGCGTTATGCGTTATGCTTTATGCGTTATGCTTTATGCGTTATGCGTTATGCGTTATACGGTATGAGTTATGCGTTATACGTTATGCGTTATGCGTTATGCGTTATGCGTTATGCGTTATGCGTTATGCGTTATGCGTTATGCGTTATGCGTTATGCGTTATGCGTTATGCGTTATGCGTTATGCGTTATGCGTTATGCGTTATGCGTTATGCGTTATACGGTTTGAGTTATGCGTTATGCGTTATACGTTATGCGTTATGCGTTATGCGTTATGCGTTATGCGTTATGCGTTATGCGTTATGCGTTATGCGTTATGCGTTATGCGTTATGCGTTATGCGTTATGCGTTATGCGTTATGCGTTATGCGTTATGCGTTATGCTTTATGCGTTATGCTTTATGCGTTATGCGTTATGCGTTATACGGTATGAGTTATGCGTTATGCGTTATGCGTTATGCGTTATGCGTTATGCGTTATGCGTTATGCTTTATGCGTTATGCGTTATGCGTTATGCATTTTGCGTTATGCGCCATGCGTTATGGGTTATGTTTTATGCGTTATGCGTTATGCGTTATGCGTTATGCGTTATGCGTTGTTCGTTATGCGTTATGCGTTGGGCGTTATACGTTTGCGTTATGCGTTATGCATTATGCGTTATGCGTTATGCATTATGCGTTATGCGTTATGCGTTATGCATTTTGCGTTATGCGCCATGCGTTATGCGTTATGAGTTATGCGTTATGCGTTATGCGTTATGCGTTATGCGTTATGCGTTATGCGTTATACGGTTTGAGTTATGCGTTATGCGTTATACGTTATTGGTTTATGCGTTATGCGTTATGCGTTATGCGTTATGCGTTATGCGTTATACGGTATGAGTTATGCGTTATGCGTTATGCGTTATGCGTTATGCGCCATGCGTTATGCGTTATGAGTTATGCGTTATGCGTTATGCGTTATGCGTTATGCGTTATGAGTTATATTTTATGCGTTATACGTTATGCGTTATGCGTTATGCGTTATGAGTTATGCGTTATGCGTTATGCATTTTGCGTTATGCGCCATGCGTTATGCGTTATGTGTTATGCGTTATGCGTTATGCGTTATGCGTTATGCGTTATGCGTTATGAGTTATAATTTATGCGTTATGCGTTATGCGTTATGCGTTATGAGTTATGCGTTATGCGTTATGCATTTTGCGTTATGCGCCATGCGTTATGCGTTATGCGTTATGCGTTATGCGTTATGCGTTATGCGTTATACGGTATGAGTTATGCGTTATGCGTTATGCGCCATGCGTTATGCGTTATGAGTTATGCGTTATGCGTTATGCGTAATGCGTTATGCGTTATGAGTTATAATTTATGCGTTATGCGTTATGCGTTATGAGTTATGCGTTATGCGTTATGCATTTTGCGTTATGCGCCATGCGTTATGCGTTATGCATTATGCGTTATGCGTTATGCGTTATGCGTTACGCGTTATACGGTATGAGTTATGCGTTATGCGTTATGCGTTATGCGTTATGCGTTATGCGTTATGCGTTATGCGTTATGCGTTATGCGTTATGCGTTATGCGTTATGCGTTATGCGTTATGCGTTATGCGTCATGCGTTATGCGTTATGCGTTATGCGTTATGCGTTATGCGTTATGCGTTATGCGTTATGCGTTATGCGTTATGCGTTATAAGGTTTGAGTTATGCGTTATGCGTTACACGTTATGCGTTATGCGTTATGCGTTATGCGTTATGCGCTATGGGTTATGCATTATGCGTTATGCGTTATGCGTTATGCGTTATGCGTTATGCGTTATGCGTTATGCGTTATGCGTTATGCGTTATGCGTTATGCGTTATGCGTTATGCGTTATGCGTTATGCGTTATGCGTTATGCTTTATGCGTTATGCGTTATGCGTTATGCGTTATGCGTTATGCGTTATGCGTTATGCGTTATGCGGTATGCTTTATGCGTTATGCGTTATGCGTTATACGGTATGAGTTATGCGTTATGCGTTATGCGTTATGCGTTATGCGTTATGCGTTGTGCGTTATGCGATATGCGTTATGCGTTATGCGTTATGCGATATGCGTTATGCTTTATGCGTTATGCGTTATGCGTTATGCATTTTGCGTTATGCGCCATGCGTTATGGGTTATGTTTTATGCGTTATGCGTTATGCGTTATGCGTTATGCGTTATGCGTTATGCGTTATGCGTTATGCGTTATGCGTTATGCGTTATGCGTTATGCGTTATGCGTTATGCTTTATGCGTTATGCGTTATGCGTTATGCGTTATGCGTTATGCGTTATGCGTTATGCGTTATGCGGTATGCTTTATGCGTTATACGGTTTGAGTTATGCGTTATGCGTTATACGTTATTGGTTTATGCGTTATGCGTTATGCGTTATGCGTTATGCGTTATGCGTTATACGGTATGAGTTATGCGTTATGCGTTATGCGTTATGCGTTATGCGCCATGCGTTATGCGTTATGAGTTATGCGTTATGCGTTATGCGTTATGCGTTATGCGTTATGAGTTATATTTTATGCGTTATGCGTTATGCGTTATGCGTTATGCGTTATGAGTTATGCGTTATGCGTTATGCATTTTGCGTTATGCGCCATGCGTTATGCGTTATGTGTTATGCGTTATGCGTTATGCGTTATGCGTTATGCGTTATGCGTTATGAGTTATAATTTATGCGTTATGCGTTATGCGTTATGCGTTATGAGTTATGCGTTATGCGTTATGCATTTTGCGTTATGCGCCATGCGTTATGCGTTATGCGTTATGCGTTATGCGTTATGCGTTATGCGTTATACGGTATGAGTTATGCGTTATGCGTTATGCGCCATGCGTTATGCGTTATGAGTTATGCGTTATGCGTTATGCGTAATGCGTTATGCGTTATGAGTTATAATTTATGCGTTATGCGTTATGCGTTATGAGTTATGCGTTATGCGTTATGCATTTTGCGTTATGCGCCATGCGTTATGCGTTATGCATTATGCGTTATGCGTTATGCGTTATGCGTTACGCGTTATACGGTATGAGTTATGCGTTATGCGTTATGCGTTATGCGTTATGCGTTATGCGTTATGCGTTATGCGTTATGCGTTATGCGTTATGCGTTATGCGTTATGCGTTATGCGTTATGCGTTATGCGCCATGCGTTATGCGTTATGCGTTATGCGTTATGCGTTATGCGTTATGCGTTATGCGTTATGCGTTATGCGTTATGCGTTATAAGGTTTGAGTTATGCGTTATGCGTTACACGTTATGCGTTATGCGTTATGCGTTATGCGTTATGCGCTATGGGTTATGCATTATGCGTTATGCGTTATGCGTTATGCGTTATGCGTTATGCGTTATGCGTTATGCGTTATGCGTTATGCGTTATGCGTTATGCGTTATGCGTTATGCGTTATGCGTTATGCGTTATGCGTTATGCTTTATGCGTTATGCGTTATGCGTTATGCGTTATGCGTTATGCGTTATGCGTTATGCGTTATGCGGTATGCTTTATGCGTTATGCGTTATGCGTTATACGGTATGAGTTATGCGTTATGCGTTATGCGTTATGCGTTATGCGTTATGCGTTATGCGTTATGCGATATGCGTTATGCGTTATGCGTTATGCGATATGCGTTATGCTTTATGCGTTATGCGTTATGCGTTATGCATTTTGCGTTATGCGCCATGCGTTATGGGTTATGTTTTATGCGTTATGCGTTATGCGTTATGCGTTATGCGTTATGCGTTATGCGTTATGCGTTATGCGTTATGCGTTATGCGTTATGCGTTATGCGTTATGCGTTATGCTTTATGCGTTATGCGTTATGCGTTATGCGTTATGCGTTATGCGTTATGCGTTATGCGTTATGCGGTATGCTTTATGCGTTATGCGTTATGCGTTATACGGTATGAGTTATGCGTTATGCGTTATGCGTTATGCGTTATGCGTTATGCGTTGTGCGTTATGCGTTATGCGTTATGCGTTATGCGTTATGCGTTATGCGTTATGCTTTATGCGTTATGCGTTATGCGTTATGCATTTTGCGTTATGCGCCATGCGTTATGGGTTATGTTTTATGCGTTATGCGTTATGCGTTATGCGTTATGCGTTATGCGTTATGCGTTATGCGTTATGCGTTATGCGTTATGCGTTATGCGTTGTTCGTTATGCGTTATGCGTTCGGCGTTATACGTTTGCGTTATGCATTATGCGTTATGCGTTATGCATTATGCGTTATGCGTTATGCGTTATGCATTTTGCGTTATGCGCCATGCGTTATGCGTTATGAGTTATGCGTTATGCGTTATGCGTTATGCGTTATGCGTTATGCGTTATGCGTTATACGGTTTGAGTTATGCGTTATGCGTTATACGGTTTGAGTTATGCGTTATGCGTTATACGTTATTGGTTTATGCGTTATGCGTTATGCGTTATGCGTTATGCGTTATACGGTATGAGTTATGCGTTATGCGTTATGCGTTATGCGTTATGCGCCATGCGTTATGCGTTATGAGTTATGCGTTATGCGTTATGCGTTATGCGTTATGAGTTATGAGTTATAATTTATGCGTTATGCGTTATGCATTATGCGTTATGAGTTATGCGTTATGCGTTATGCATTTTGCGTTATGCGCCATGCGTTATGCGTTATGCGTTATGCGTTATGCGTTATGCGTTATGCGTTATGCGTTATGCGTTATGCGTTAGGCGTTATACGTTTGCGTTATGCGTTATGCGTTATGCGTTATGCTTTATGCGTTATGCGTTATGCTTTATGCGTTATGCATGATCCGTTATGCGTTAGGCGTTATGCGTTATGCGTTATGCGTTATGCGTTATGCTTTATGCGTTATGCTTTATGCGTTATGCGTTATGCGTTATACGGTATGAGTTATGCGTTATACGTTATGTGTTATGCGTTATGCGTTATGCGTTATGCGTTATGCGTTATGCGTTATGCGTTATGCGTTATGCGTTATGCGTTATGCGTTATGCGTTATGCGTTATGCGTTATGCGTTATGCGTTATGCGTTATACGGTTTGAGTTATGCGTTATGCGTTATACGTTATGCGTTATGCGTTATGCGTTATGCGTTATGCGTTATGCGTTATGCGTTATGCGTTATGCGTTATGCGTTATGCGTTATGCGTTATGCGTTATGCGTTATGCGTTATGCTTTATGCGTTATGCTTTATGCGTTATGCGTTATGCGTTATACGGTATGAGTTATGCGTTATGCGTTATGCGTTATGCGTTATGCGTTATGCGTTATGCGTTATGCTTTATGCGTTATGCGTTATGCGTTATGCATTTTGCGTTATGCGCCATGCGTTATGGGTTATGTTTTATGCGTTATGCGTTATGCGTTATGCGTTATGCGTTATGCGTTGTTCGTTATGCGTTATGCGTTGGGCGTTATACGTTTGCGTTATGCGTTATGCATTATGCGTTATGCGTTATGCATTATGCGTTATGCGTTATGCGTTATGCATTTTGCGTTATGCGCCATGCGTTATGCGTTATGAGTTATGCGTTATGCGTTATGCGTTATGCGTTATGCGTTATGCGTTATGCGTTATACGGTTTGAGTTATGCGTTATGCGTTATACGTTATTGGTTTATGCGTTATGCGTTATGCGTTATGCGTTATGCGTTATACGGTATGAGTTATGCGTTATGCGTTATGCGTTATGCGTTATGCGCCATGCGTTATGCGTTATGAGTTATGCGTTATGCGTTATGCGTTATGCGTTATGCGTTATGAGTTATATTTTATGCGTTATGCGTTATGCGTTATGCGTTATGCGTTATGAGTTATGCGTTATGCGTTATGCATTTTGCGTTATGCGCCATGCGTTATGCGTTATGTGTTATGCGTTATGCGTTATGCGTTATGCGTTATGCGTTATGCGTTATGAGTTATAATTTATGCGTTATGCGTTATGCGTTATGCGTTATGAGTTATGCGTTATGCGTTATGCATTTTGCGTTATGCGCCATGCGTTATGCGTTATGCGTTATGCGTTATGCGTTATGCGTTATGCGTTATACGGTATGAGTTATGCGTTATGCGTTATGCGCCATGCGTTATGCGTTATGAGTTATGCGTTATGCGTTATGCGTTATGCGTTATGCGTTATGAGTTATAATTTATGCGTTATGCGTTATGCGTTATGAGTTATGCGTTATGCGTTATGCATTTTGCGTTATGCGCCATGCGTTATGCGTTATGCATTATGCGTTATGCGTTATGCGTTATGCGTTACGCGTTATACGGTATGAGTTATGCGTTATGCGTTATGCGTTATGCGTTATGCGTTATGCGTTATGCGTTATGCGTTATGCGTTATGCGTTATGCGTTATGCGTTATGCGTTATGCGTCATGCGTTATGCGTTATGCGTTATGCGTTATGCGTTATGCGTTATGCGTTATGCGTTATGCGTTATGCGTTATGCGTTATGCGTTATAAGGTTTGAGTTATGCGTTATGCGTTACACGTTATGCGTTATGCGTTATGCGTTATGCGTTATGCGCTATGGGTTATGCATTATGCGTTATGCGTTATGCGTTATGCGTTATGCGTTATGCGTTATGCGTTATGCGTTATGCGTTATGCGTTATGCGTTATGCGTTATGCGTTATGCGTTATGCGTTATGCGTTATGCGTTATGCGTTATGCGTTATGCTTTATGCGTTATGCGTTATGCGTTATGCGTTATGCGTTATGCGTTATGCGTTATGCGTTATGCGGTATGCTTTATGCGTTATGCGTTATGCGTTATACGGTATGAGTTATGCGTTATGCGTTATGCGTTATGCGTTATGCGTTATGCGTTGTGCGTTATGCGTTATGCGTTATGCGTTATGCGTTATGCGTTATGCGTTATGCTTTATGCGTTATGCGTTATGCGTTATGCATTTTGCGTTATGCGCCATGCGTTATGGGTTATGTTTTATGCGTTATGCGTTATGCGTTATGCGTTATGCGTTATGCGTTATGCGTTATGCGTTATGCGTTATGCGTTGTTCGTTATGCGTTATGCGTTCGGCGTTATACGTTTGCGTTATGCATTATGCGTTATGCGTTATGCATTATGCGTTATGCGTTATGCGTTATGCATTTTGCGTTATGCGCCATGCGTTATGCGTTATGAGTTATGCGTTATGCGTTATGCGTTATGCGTTATGCGTTATGCGTTATGCGTTATACGGTTTGAGTTATGCGTTATGCGTTATACGGTTTGAGTTATGCGTTATGCGTTATACGTTATTGGTTTATGCGTTATGCGTTATGCGTTATGCGTTATGCGTTATACGGTATGAGTTATGCGTTATGCGTTATGCGTTATGCGTTATGCGCCATGCGTTATGCGTTATGAGTTATGCGTTATGCGTTATGCGTTATGCGTTATGCGTTATGCGGTATGCTTTATGCGTTATGCGTTATGCGTTATACGGTATGAGTTATGCGTTATGCGTTATGCGTTATGCGTTATGCGTTATGCGTTGTGCGTTATGCGTTATGCGTTATGCGTTATGCGTTATGCTTTATGCGTTATGCGTTATGCGTTATGCATTTTGCGTTACGCGCCATGCGTTATGGGTTATGTTTTATGCGTTATGCGTTATGCGTTATGCGTTATGCGTTGTTCGTTATGCGTTATGCGTTGGGCGTTATACGTTTGCGTTATGCGTTATGCATTATGCGTTATGCGTTATGCATTATGCGTTATGCGTTATGCGTTATGCATTTTGCGTTATGCGCCATGCGTTATGCGTTATGAGTTATGCGTTATGCGTTATGCGTTATGCGTTATGCGTTATACGGTATGAGTTATGCGTTATGCGTTATGCGTTATGCGTTATGCGCCATGCGTTATGCGTTATGAGTTATGCGTTATGCGTTATGCGTTATGCGTTATGCGTTATGAGTTATAATTTATGCGTTATGCGTTATGCGTTATGCGTTATGCGTTATGAGTTATGCGTTATGCGTTATGCATTTTGCGTTATGCGCCATGCGTTATGCGTTATGTGTTATGCGTTATGCGTTATGCGTTATGCGTTATGCGTTATGAGTTATAATTTATGCGTTATGCGTTATGCGTTATGCGTTATGAGTTATGCGTTATGCGCCATGCGTTATGCGTTATGAGTTATGCGTTATGCGTTATGCGTTATGCGTTATGCGTTATGAGTTATAATTTATGCGTTATGCGTTATGCGTTATGCGTTATGAGTTATGCGTTATGCGTTATGCATTTTGCGTTATGCGCCATGCGTTATGCGTTATGCATTATGCGTTATGCGTTATGCGTTATGCGTTACGCGTTATACGGTATGAGTTATGCGTTATGCGTTATGCGTTATGCGTTATGCGTTATGCGTTATGCGTTATGCGTTATGCGTTATGCGTTATGCGTTATGCGTTATGCGTTATGCGTTATGCGTTATGCGTCATGCGTTATGCGTTATGCGTTATGCGTTATGCGTTATGCGTTATGCGTTATGCGTTATGCGTTATGCGTTATGCGTTATGCGTTATGCGTTATGCGTTATAAGGTTTGAGTTATGCGTTATGCGTTACACGTTATGCGTTATGCGTTATGCGTTATGCGTTATGCGTTATGGGTTATGCATTATGCGTTATGCGTTATGCGTTATGCGTTATGCGTTATGCGTTATGCGTTATGCGTTATGCGTTATGCGTTATGCGTTATGCGTTATGCGTTATGCGTTATGCGTTATGCGTTATGCGTTATGCGTTATGCGTTATGCGTTATGCGTTATGCGTTATGCGTTATGCGTTATGCGTTATGCGTTATGCGTTATGCGTTATGCTTTATGCGTTATGCGTTATGCGTTATGCGTTATGCGTTGTGCGTTATGCGTTATGCGTTATGCGTTATGCGTTATGCGTTATGCGTTATGCGTTATGCTTTATGCGTTATGCGTTATGCGTTATGCATTTTGCGTTATGCGCCATGCGTTATGGGTTATGTTTTATGCGTTATGCGTTATGCGTTATGCGTTATGCGTTATGCGTTATGCGTTATGCGTTATGCGTTGTTCGTTATGCGTTATGCGTTGGGCGTTATACGTTTGCGTTATGCGTTATGCATTATGCGTTATGCGTTATGCATTATGCGTTATGCGTTATGCGTTATGCATTTTGCGTTATGCGCCATGCGTTATGCGTTATGAGTTATGCGTTATGCGTTATGCGTTATGCGTTATGCGTTATGCGTTATGCGTTATACGGTTTGAGTTATGCGTTATGCGTTATACGGTTTCAGTTATGCGTTATGCGTTATACGTTATTGGTTTATGCGTTATGCGTTATGCGTTATGCGTTATGCGTTATGAGTTATGCGTTACGCGTTATGCGTTATACGGTATGAGTTATGCGTTATGCGTTATGCGCCATGCGTTATGCGTTATGAGTTATGCGTTATGCGTTATGCGTTATGCGTTATGCGTTATGAGTTATAATTTATGCGTTATGCGTTATGCGTTATGCGTTATGAGTTATGCGTTATGCGTTATGCATTTTGCGTTATGCGCCATGCGTTATGCGTTATGCATTATGCGTTATGCGTTATGCGTTATGCGTTACGCGTTATACGGTATGAGTTATGCGTTATGCGTTATGCGTTATGCGTTATGCGTTATGCGTTATGCGTTATGCGTTATGCGTTATGCGTTATGCGTTATGCGTTATGCGTTATGCGTTATGCGTTATGCGTTATGCGTCATGCGTTATGCGTTATGCGTTATGCGTTATGCGTTATGCGTTATGCGTTATGCGTTATGCGTTATGCGTTATGCGTTATGCGTTATGCGTTATGCGTTATGCGTTATGCGTTATGCGTTATAAGGTTTGAGTTATGCGTTATGCGTTACACGTTATGCGTTATGCGTTATGCGTTATGCGCTATGCGTTATGGGTTATGCATTATGCGTTATGCGTTATGCGTTATGCGTTATGCGTTATGCGTTATGCGTTATGCGTTATGCGTTATGCGTTATGCGTTATGCGTTATGCGTTATGCGTTATGCGGTATGCGTTATGCGTTATGCGTTATGCGTTATGCGTTATGCGTTATGCTTTATGCGTTATGCGTTATGCGTTATGCGTTATGCGTTATGCGTTATGCGTTATGCGGTATGCTTTATGCGTTATGCGTTATGCGTTATACGGTATGAGTTATGCGTTATGCGTTATGCGTTATGCGTTATGCGTTATGCGTTGTGCGTTATGCGTTATGCGTTATGCGTTATGCGTTATGCGTTATGCGTTATGCTTTATGCGTTATGCGTTATGCGTTATGCATTTTGCGTTATGCGCCATGCGTTATGGGTTATGTTTTATGCGTTATGCGTTATGCGTTATGCGTTATGCGTTATGCGTTATGCGTTATGCGTTGTTCGTTATGCGTTATGCGTTCGGCGTTATACGTTTGCGTTATGCATTATGCGTTATGCGTTATGCATTATGCGTTATGCGTTATGCGTTATGCATTTTGCGTTATGCGCCATGCGTTATGCGTTATGAGTTATGCGTTATGCGTTATGCGTTATGCGTTATGCGTTATGCGTTATGCGTTATACGGTTTGAGTTATGCGTTATGCGTTATACGGTTTGAGTTATGCGTTATGCGTTATACGTTATTGGTTTATGCGTTATGCGTTATGCGTTATGCGTTATGCGTTATACGGTATGAGTTATGCGTTATGCGTTATGCGTTATGCGTTATGCGCCATGCGTTATGCGTTATGAGTTATGCGTTATGCGTTATGCGTTATGCGTTATGAGTTATGAGTTATAATTTATGCGTTATGCGTTATGCATTATGCGTTATGAGTTATGCGTTATGCGTTATGCATTTTGCGTTATGCGCCATGCGTTATGCGTTATGCGTTATGCGTTATGCGTTATGCGTTATGCGTTATGCGTTATGCGTTATGCGTTATGCGTTATGCGTTATGCGTTATGCGTTATGCGTTATGCGTTATGCGTTATGCGTTATGCTTTATGCGTTATGCGTTATGCGTTATGCGTTATGCGTTATGCGTTATGCGTTATGCGTTATGCGTTATGCGGTATGCTTTATGCGTTATGCGTTATGCGTTATACGGTATGAGTTATGCGTTATGCGTTATGCGTTATGCGTTATGCGTTATGCGTTGTGCGTTATGCGTTATGCGTTATGCGTTATGCGTTATGCTTTATGCGTTATGCGTTATGCGTTATGCATTTTGCGTTATGCGCCATGCGTTATGGGTTATGTTTTATGCGTTATGCGTTATGCGTTATGCGTTATGCGTTATGCGTTATGCGTTATGCGTTGTTCGTTATGCGTTATGCGTTGGGCGTTATACGTTTGCGTTATGCGTTATGCATTATGCGTTATGCGTTATGCATTATGAGTTATGCGTTATGCGTTATGCGTTATGCGTTCTTTGTTGTGCGTTGTGCGTTGTGCGTTATGCGTTATGCGTTATGGGTTATGGGTTATGCGTTATGCGTTATGCGTTATGCGTTATGCATTTTGCGTTATGCGTTATGCGTTATGCGTTATGCGTTATGCGTTATGCGATATGCATATGCGTTATGCGTTATGCGTTATGCGTTATGCGTTATGCGTTATGCGTTATGCGTTATGCGTTATGCGTTATGCGTTATGCGTTATGCGTTATGCGTTATGCGTTATGCGTTATGCGTTATGCGTTATGCGTCATGCGTTATGCGTTATGCGTTATGCGTTATGCGTTATGCGTTATGCGTTATGCGTTATGCGTTATGCGTTATGCGTTATGCGTTATGCGTTATGCGTTATGCGTTATGCGTTATAAGGTTTGAGTTATGCGTTATGCGTTACACGTTATGCGTTATGCGTTATGCGTTATGCGTTATGCGTTATGGGTTATGCATTATGCGTTATGCGTTATGCGTTATGCGTTATGCGTTATGCGTTATGCGTTATGCGTTATGCGTTATGCGTTATGCGTTATGCGTTATGCGTTATGCGTTATGCGGTATGCGTTATGCGTTATGCGTTATGCGTTATGCGTTATGCGTTATGCTTTATGCGTTATGCGTTATGCGTTATGCGTTATGCGTTATGCGTTATGCGTTATGCGGTATGCTTTATGCGTTATGCGTTATGCGTTATACGGTATGAGTTATGCGTTATGCGTTATGCGTTATGCGTTATGCGTTATGCGTTGTGCGTTATGCGTTATGCGTTATGCGTTATGCGTTATGCGTTATGCGTTATGCTTTATGCGTTATGCGTTATGCGTTATGCATTTTGCGTTATGCGCCATGCGTTATGGGTTATGTTTTATGCGTTATGCGTTATGCGTTATGCGTTATGCGTTATGCGTTATGCGTTATGCGTTATGCGTTGTTCGTTATGCGTTATGCGTTCGGCGTTATACGTTTGCGTTATGCATTATGCGTTATGCGTTATGCATTATGCGTTATGCGTTATGCGTTATGCATTTTGCGTTATGCGCCATGCGTTATGCGTTATGAGTTATGCGTTATGCGTTATGCGTTATGCGTTATGCGTTATGCGTTATGCGTTATACGGTTTGAGTTATGCGTTATGCGTTATACGGTTTGAGTTATGCGTTATGCGTTATACGTTATTGGTTTATGCGTTATGCGTTATGCGTTATGCGTTATGCGTTATACGGTATGAGTTATGCGTTATGCGTTATGCGTTATGCGTTATGCGCCATGCGTTATGCGTTATGAGTTATGCGTTATGCGTTATGCGTTATGCGTTATGAGTTATGAGTTATAATTTATGCGTTATGCGTTATGCATTATGCGTTATGAGTTATGCGTTATGCGTTATGCATTTTGCGTTATGCGCCATGCGTTATGCGTTATGCGTTATGCGTTATGCGTTATGCGTTATGCGTTATGCGTTATGCGTTATGCGTTATGCGTTATGCGTTATGCGTTATGCGTTATGCGTTATGCGTTATGCGTTATGCGTTATGCTTTATGCGTTATACGTTATGCGTTATGCGTTATGCGTTATGCGTTATGCGTTATGCGTTATGCGGTATGCTTTATGCGTTATGCGTTATGCGTTATACGGTATGAGTTATGCGTTATGCGTTATGCGTTATGCGTTATGCGTTATGCGTTATGCGTTGTGCGTTATGCGTTATGCGTTATGCGTTATGCGTTATGCTTTATGCGTTATGCGTTATGCGTTATGCATTTTGCGTTATGCGCCATGCGTTATGGGTTATGTTTTATGCGTTATGCGTTATGCGTTATGCGTTATGCGTTATGCGTTATGCGTTATGCGTTATGCGTTGTTCGTTATGCGTTATGCGTTGGGCGTTATACGTTTGCGTTATGCGTTATGCATTATGCGTTATGCGTTATGCATTATGAGTTATGCGTTATGCGTTATGCGTTATGCGTTCTTTGTTGTGCGTTGTGCGTTGTGCGTTATGCGTTATGCGTTATGGGTTATGGGTTATGCGTTATGCGTTATGCGTTATGCATTTTGCGTTATGCGTTATGCGTTATGCGTTATGCGTTATGCGTTATGCGATATGCATATGCGTTATGCGTTATGCGTTATGCGTTATGCGTTATGCGTTATGCGTTATGCGTTATGCGTTATGCGTTATGCGTTATGCGTTATGCGTTATGCGTTATGCGTTATGCGTTATGCGTTATGCGTTATGCGTTATGCGTTATACGGTTTGAGTTATGCGTTATGCGTTATACGTTATGCGTTATGCGTTATGCGTTATGCGTTATGCGTTATGCGTTATGCGTTATGCGTTATGCGTTATGCGTTATGCGTTATGCGTTATGCGTTATGCGTTATGCGTTATGCGTTATGCGTTATGCGTTATGCGTTATGCGTTATGCGTTATGCGTTATGCGTTATGCGTTATGCGTTATGCTTTATGCGTTATGCGGTATGCGTTATGCGTTATGCGTTATGCGTTATGCGTTATGCGTTATGCGTTATGCGTTATGCGTTATGCGTTATGCGTTATGCGTTATGCGTTATGCGTTATGCGTTATGCGTTATGCGTTATGCGTTATGCTTTATGCGTTATGCTTTATGCGTTATGCGTTATGCGTTATACGGTATGAGTTATGCGTTATGCGTTATGCGTTATGCGTTATGCGTTATGCGTTTTGCGTTATGCGCCATGCGTTATGCGTTATGCGTTATGCGTTATGCGTTATGCGTTATGCGTTATGCGTTATGCGTTATGCGTTATACGGTATGAGTTATGCGTTATGCGTTATGCGTTATGCGTTATGCGTTATGCGTTATGCGTTATGCGTTATGCGTTATGCGTTATGCGTTATGCGTTATGCGTTATGCGTTATGCGTTATGCGTTATGCGTTATGCGTTATGCTTTATGCGTTATGCGTTATGCGTTATACGGTATGAGTTATGCGTTATGCGTTATGCGTTATGCGTTATGCGTTGTGCGTTATGCGTTATGCGTTATGCGTTATGCTTTATGCGTTATGCGTTATGCGTTATGCATTTTGCGTTATGCGCCATGCGTTATGGGTTATGTTTTATGCGTTATGCGTTATGCGTTATGCGTTATGCGTTATGCGTTGTTCGTTATGCGTTATGCGTTAGGCGTTATACGTTTGCGTTATGCGTTATGCGTTATGCTTAATGCTTTATGCGTTATGCGTTATGCTTTATGCGTTATGCATGATCCGTCATGCGTTAGGCGTTATGCGTTATGCGTTATGCGTTATGCGTTATGCGTTATGCTTTATGCGTTATGCTTTATGCGTTATGCGTTATGCGTTATACGGTATGAGTTTTGCGTTATGCGTTATGCGTTATGCGTTATGCGTTATGCTTTTTGCGTTATGCGTTATGGGTTATGCGTTATGCGTTATGATTTGTGCGTTATACGTTTGCGTTATGCGTTATGCGTTATCCATTATGCGTAATGCTTTATGCGTTATGCGTTATGCGTTATGCGTTATGCGTTATGCGTTATGCGTTATGCGTTGATCGTTATGCGTTATGCGTTAGGCGTTATACGTTTGCGTTATGCGTTATGGGTTATGTTTTATGCGTTATGCGTTATGCGTTATGCGTTATGCGTTATGCGTTATGCGTTATGCGTTATGCGTTATGCGTTATACGGTATGAGTTATGCTTTATGCGTTATGCGTTATGCTTTATGCGTTATGCATGATGCGTTGTGCGTTAGGCGTTATACGTTTGCGTTATGCGTTATGCGTTATGCGTTATGCGTTATGCGTTATGCGTTATGCGTTATGCGTTAGGCGTTATACGTTTGCGTTATGCGTTATGCGTTATGCGTTATGCGTTATGCGTTATGCGTTATGCGTTATGCGTTATGCGTTATGCGTTATGCGTTATGCGTTATACGGTTTGAGTTATGCGTTATGCGTTATACGTTATGCGTTATGCGTTATGCGTTATGCGTTATGGGTTATGCGTTATGCGTTATGCGTTATACGGTATGAGTTATGCTTTATGCGTTATGCGTTATGCTTTATGCGTTATGCATGATGCGTTGTGCGTTAGGCGTTATACGTTTGCGTTATGCGTTATGCGTTATGCGTTATGCGTTATGCGTTATACGGTATTAGTTATGCGTTATGCGTTATGCGTTATGCGTTATGCGTTATGCGTTATGCGTTATGCGTTGTGCGTTATGCGTTATGCGTTATGCGTTATGCGTTATGCTTTATGCGTTATGCGTTATGCGTTATGCATTTTGCGTTATGCGCCATGCGTTATGGGTTATGTTTTATGCGTTATGCGTTATGCGTTATGCGTTATGCGTTATGCGTTATGCGTTATGCGTTGTTCGTTATGCGTTATGCGTTGGTGTTATACGTTTGCGTTATGCGTTATGCATTATGCGTTATGCGTTATGCATTATGAGTTATGCGTTATGCGTTATGCGTTATGCGTTATGCGTTATGCGTTATGCGTTATGCGTTATACGGTTTGAGTTATGCGTTATGCGTTATACGGTTTGAGTTATGCGTTATGCGTTATACGTTATTGGTTTATGCGTTATGCGTTATGCGTTATGCGTTATACGGTATGAGTTATGCGTTATGCGTTATGCGTTATGCGTTATGCGCCATGCGTTATGCGTTATGAGTTATGCGTTATGCGTTATGCGTTATGCGTTATGCGTTATGAGTTATAATTTATGCGTTATGCGTTATGCGTTATGAGTTATGCGTTATGCGTTATGCATTTTGCGTTATGCGCCATGCGTTATGCGTTATGCGTTATGCGTTATGCGTTATGCGTTATGCGTTAGGCGTTATACGTTTGCGTTATGCGTTATGCGTTATGCGTTATGCTTTATGCGTTATGCGTTATGCTTTATGCGTTATGCATGATCCGTTATGCGTTAGGCGTTATGCGTTATGCGTTATGCGTTATGCGTTATGCTTTATGCGTTATGCTTTATGCGTTATGCGTTATGCGTTATACGGTATGAGTTATGCGTTATACGTTATGCGTTATGCGTTATGCGTTATGCGTTATGCGTTATGCGTTATGCGTTATGCGTTATGCGTTATGCGTTATGCGTTATGCGTTATGCGTTATGCGTTATGCGTTATGCGTTATGCGTTATGCGTTATGCGTTATGCGTTATGCGTTATGCGTTATGCGTTATGCGTTATGCGTTATGCGTTATGCGTTATGCGTTATGCGTTATGCGTTATACGGTTTGAGTTATGCGTTATGCGTTATACGTTATGCGTTATGCGTTATGCGTTATGCGTTATGCGTTATGCGTTATGCGTTATGCGTTATGCGTTATGCGTTATGCGTTATGCGTTATGCGTTATGCGTTATGCGTTATGCGTTATGCGTTATGCGTTATGCGTTATGCGTTATGCGTTATGCGTTATGCGTTATGCGTTATGCGTTATGCGTTATGCGTTATGCGTTATGCGTTATGCTTTATGCGTTATGCGTTATGCGTTATGCGTTATGCGTTATGCGTTATGCGTTATGCGTTATGCGTTATGCGTTATGCGTTATGCGTTATGCGTTATGCGTTATGCGTTATGCGTTATGCGTTATGCGTTATGCGTTATGCTTTATGCGTTATGCGTTATGCGTTATACGGTATGAGTTATGCGTTATGCGTTATGCGTTATGCGTTATGCGTTATGCGTTATGCGTTATGCGTTATGCGTTATGCGTTATGCGTTATGCGTTATGCGTTATGCGTTATGCGTTATGCGTTATGCGTTATGCGTTATGCGTTATGCGTTATGCGTTATGCGTTATGCGTTATACGGTTTGAGTTATGCGTTATGCGTTATACGTTATTGGTTTATGCGTTATGCGTTATGCGTTATGCGTTATGCGTTATGCGTTATACGGTATGAGTTATGCGTTATGGGTTATGCGTTATGCGTTACGCGCCATGCGTTATGCGTTCTGAGTTATGCGTTATGCGTTATGCGTTATGCGTTATGCGTTATGAGTTATAATTTATGCGTTATGCGTTATGCGTTATGCGTTATGAGTTATGCGTTATGCGTTATGCATTTTGCGTTATGCGCCATGCGTTATGCGTTATGCGTTATGCGTTATGCGTTATGCGTTATGCGTTATACGGTATGAGTTATGCGTTATGCGTTATGCGTTATGCGTTATGCGTTATGCGTTATGCGTTATGCGTTATGCGTTATGCGTTATGCGTTATGCGTTATGCGTTATGCGTTATGCGTTATGCGTTATGCGTTATGCGTTATGCGTTATGCGTTATGCGTTATACGGTTTGAGTTATGCGTTATGCGTTATACGTTATGCGTTATGCGTTATGCGTTATGCGTTATGCGTTATGCGTTATGCGTTATGCGTTATGCGTTATGCGTTATGCGTTATGCGTTATGCGTTATGCGTTATGCGTTATGCTTTATGCGTTATGCGTTATGCGTTATACGCTTTGAGTTATGCGTTATGCGTTATGCGTTATGCGTTATGCGTTGTGCGTTATGCGTTATGCGTTATGCGTTATGCTTTATGCGTTATGCGTTATGCGTTATGCATTTTGCGTTATGCGCCATGCGTTATGGGTTATGTTTTATGCGTTATGCGTTATGCGTTATGCGTTATGCGTTATGCGTTATGCGTTATGCGTTATGCGTTATGCGTTATGCGTTATGCGTTATGCGTTATGCGTTATGCGTTATGCGTTATGCGTTATGCGTTATGCGTTATGCGTTATGCGTTATGCGTTATGCGTTATGCGTTATGCGTTATGCTTTATGCGTTATGCGTTATGCGTTATGCGTTATGCGTTATGCGTTATGCGTTATGCGTTATGCGTTATGCGTTATGCGTTATGCGTTATGCGTTATGCGTTATGCGTTATGCGTTATGCGTTATGCTTTATGCGTTATGCTTTATGCGTTATGCGTTATGCGTTATACGGTATGAGTTATGCGTTATGCGTTATGCGTTATGCGTTATGCGTTATGCGTTATGCGTTATGCGTTATGCGTTATGCGTTATGCGTTATGCGTTATGCGTTATGCGTTATGCGTTATGCGTTATGCGTTATGCGTTATGCGTTATGCGTTATGCGTTATGCGTTATGCGTTATGCGTTATGCGTTATGCGTTATACGGTTTGAGTTATGCGTTATGCGTTATACGTTATTGGTTTATGCGTTATGCGTTATGCGTTATGCGTTATGCGTTATGCGTTATACGGTATGAGTTATGCGTTATGGGTTATGCGTTATGCGTTACGCGCCATGCGTTATGCGTTCTGAGTTATGCGTTATGCGTTATGCGTTATGCGTTATGCGTTATGAGTTATAATTTATGCGTTATGCGTTATGCGTTATGCGTTATGAGTTATGCGTTATGCGTTATGCATTTTGCGTTATGCGCCATGCGTTATGCGTTATGCGTTATGCGTTATGCGTTATGCGTTATGCGTTATACGGTATGAGTTATGCGTTATGCGTTATGCGTTATGCGTTATGCGTTATGCGTTATGCGTTATGCGTTATGCGTTATGCGTTATGCGTTATGCGTTATGCGTTATGCGTTATGCGTTATGCGTTATGCGTTATGCGTTATGCGTTATGCGTTATACGGTTTGAGTTATGCGTTATGCGTTATACGTTATGCGTTATGCGTTATGCGTTATGCGTTATGCGTTATGCGTTATGCGTTATGCGTTATGCGTTATGCGTTATGCGTTATGCGTTATGCGTTATGCGTTATGCGTTATGCTTTATGCGTTATGCGTTATGCGTTATACGCTTTGAGTTATGCGTTATGCGTTATGCGTTATGCGTTATGCGTTGTGCGTTATGCGTTATGCGTTATGCGTTATGCTTTATGCGTTATGCGTTATGCGTTATGCATTTTGCGTTATGCGCCATGCGTTATGGGTTATGTTTTATGCGTTATGCGTTATGCGTTATGCGTTATGCGTTATGCGTTGTTCGTTATGCGTTATGCGTTAGGCGTTATACGTTTGCGTTATGCGTTATGCGTTATGCGTTATGCTTTATGCGTTATGCGTTATGCTTTATGCGTTATGCATGATCCGTCATGCGTTAGGCGTTATGCGTTATGCGTTATGCGTTATGCGTTATGCGTTATGCTTTATGCGTTATGCTTTATGCGTTATGCGTTATGCGTTATACGGTATGAGTTTTGCGTTATGCGTTATGCGTTATGCGTTATGCGTTATGCGTTATGCTTTTTGCGTTATGCGTTATGGGTTATGCGTTATGCGTTATGATTTGTGCGTTATACGTTTGCGTTATGCGTTATGCGTTATCCATTATGCGTAATGCTTTATGCGTTATGCGTTATGCGTTATGCGTTATGCGTTATGCGTTGATCGTTATGCGTTATGCGTTAGGCGTTATACGTTTGCGTTATGCGTTATGGGTTATGTTTTATGCGTTATGCGTTATGCGTTATGCGTTATGCGTTATGCGTTATGCGTTATGCGTTATACGGTATGAGTTATGCTTTATGCGTTATGCGTTATGCTTTATGCGTTATGCATGATGCGTTGTGCGTTAGGCGTTATACGTTTGCGTTATGCGTTATGCGTTATGCGTTATGCGTTATGCGTTATGCGTTATGCGTTATGCGTTATGCGTTAGGCGTTATACGTTTGCGTTATGCGTTATGCGTTATGCGTTATGCGTTATGCGTTATGCGTTATGCGTTATGCGTTATGCGTTATGCGTTATGCGTTATACGGTTTGAGTTATGCGTTATGCGTTATACGTTATGCGTTATGCGTTATGCGTTATGCGTTATGCGTTATGCGTTATGCGTTATGCGTTATACGGTATGAGTTATGCTTTATGCGTTATGCGTTATGCTTTATGCGTTATGCATGATGCGTTGTGCGTTAGGCGTTATACGTTTGCGTTATGCGTTATGCGTTATGCGTTATGCGTTATGCGTTATGCGTTATGCGTTATGCGTTATGCGTTATGCGTTATGCGTTAGGCGTTATACGTTTGCGTTATGCGTTATGCGTTATGCGTTATGCGTTATGCGTTATGCGTTATGCGTTATGCGTTATGCGTTATGCGTTATGCGTTATGCGTTATACGGTTTGAGTTATGCGTTATGCGTTATACGTTATGCGTTATGCGTTATGCGTTATGCGTTATGCGTTATACGTTATTGGTTTATGCGTTATGCGTTATGCGTTATGCGTTATGCGTTTTGCGTTATGCGTTATGGGTTATGTTTTATGCGTTATGCGTTATGCGTTATGCGTTATGCGTTATGCGTTATGCGTTATGCGTTATGCGTTATGCGTTATGCGTTATGCGTTATGCGTTATGCGTTATGCGTTATGCGTTATGCGTTATGCGTTATACGTTATGAGTTATGCGTTATGCGTTATGCGTTATGCGTTATGCGTTATGCGTTATACGTTATTGGTTTATGCGTTATGCGTTATGCGTTATGAGTTATGCGTTATGCGTTATGGGTTATGTATTATGCGTTATGCGTTATGCGTTATGCTTTATGCGTTATGCGTTATGCGTTATACGGTATGATTTATGCGTTATGCGTTATGCGTTATGCGTTATGCGTAATGCGTTATGCTTTATGCGTTATGCGTTATGCGTTATGCGTTATGCATTTTACGTTATGCGCCATGCGTTATGCGTTATGCGTTATGAGTTATGCGTTATGCGTTATGCGTTATGCGTTATGCGTTATGCGTTATACGTTATTGGTTTATGCGTTATGCGTTATGCGTTATGAGTTATGCGTTATGCGTTATGCGTTATACGTTATGCGGTATGCGTTATGCGTTATGCGTTATGCGTTTTGCGTTATGCGTTCTGTGTTGTGCGTTGTGCGTTGTGCGTTATGCTTTATGCGTTATGCGTTATGCGTTATACGGTATGATTTATGCGTTATGCGTTATGCGTTATGCGTTATGCGTTATGCGTTATGCGTTATGCGTTATGCGTTATGCATTTTGCGTTATGCGTTATGCGTTATGCGTTATGCGTTATGAGTTATAAGTTATGCGTTATGCGTTATGCGTTATGCGTTATGCGTTATGCGTTATGCGTTATGCGTTATGCGTTATGCGTTATGCGTTATGCGTTATGCGTTATGCGTTATGCGTTATGCGTTATGCATTTTGCGTTATGCGCCATGCGTTATGCGTTATGAGTTATAAGTTATGCGTTATGCGTTATGCGTTATGCGTTATGCGTTATGCGTTATGCGTTATGCGTTATGCGTTATGCATTTTTCGTTATGCGCCATGCGTTATGCGTTATGAGTTATGTGTTATGCGTTATGCGTTATGCGTTATGCGTTACACGGTTTGAGTTATGCGTTATGCGTTATACGGTTTGAGTTATGCGTTATGCGTTATACGTTATTGGTTTATGCGTTATGCGTTATGCGTTATGCGTTATGCGTTATGGGTTATGGGTTATGCGTTATGCTTTATGCGTTATGCATTTTGCGTTATGCGTTATACGTTTGCGTTATGCGTTATAAGTTATGCGTTATGCGTTATGCGTTATGCGTTATGCGTTACGCGTTATGCATTTTGCGTTATGCGCCATGCGTTATGCGTTATGAGTTATAAGTTATGCGTTATGCGTTATGCGTTATGCGTTATGCGTTATGCGTTATGCGTTATGCGTTATGCGTTATGCGTTATGCGTTATGCGTTATGCGTTCTGTGTTGTGCGTTGTGCGTTGTGCGTTATGCGTTATGCGTTATGGGTTATGGGTTATGCGTTATGCTTTATGCGTTATGCATTTTGCGTTATACGTTATACGTTTGCGTTATGCGTTATAAGTTATGCGTTATGCGTTATGCGTTATGCGTTATGCGTTATGCGTTATACGTTATTGGTTTATGCGTTATGCGTTATGCGTTATGCGTTATGGGTTATGTATTATGCGTTATGCGTTATGCGTTATGCGTTGTGCGTTATGCGTTGTTCGTTATACGTTATGCGTTATGCGTTATGTGTTATGCGTTATGCGTTATGCGTTATGCGTTATACGTTATTGGTTTATGCGTTATGCGTTATGCGTTATGCGTTATGCATTATGCGTTATGCGTTATGCGTTATGCGTTATGCGTTATGCGTTATGCGTTATGCGTTATGCGTTATGCGTCATGCGTTATGCGTTATGCGTTTTGCGTTATGCGTTATGCGTTATGCGTTATGCGTTATGCGTTATGGGTTATGTATTATGCGTTATGCGTTATGCGTTGTGCGTTATGCGTTGTTCGTTATGCGTTATGCGTTGGGCGTTATACGTTTGCGTTATGCGTTATGCGTTATGCGTTATGCTTTATGCGTTATGCGTTATGCGTTATGCGTTATGCATTTTACGTTATGCGCCATGCGTTATGCCTTATGCGTTATCAGTTATGCGTTATGCGTTATGCGTTATGCGTTATGCGTTATGCGATATACGGTTTGAGTTATGCGTTATGCGTTATACGTTATGCGTTATGCGTTATGCGTTATGCGTTATGCGTTATGCGTTATGCGTTATACGTTATTGGTTTATGCGTTATGCGTTATGCGTTATGCGTTATGGGTTATGTATTATGCGTTATGCGTTATGCGTTATGCGTTGTGCGTTATGCGTTGTTCGTTATACGTTATGCGTTATGCGTTATGTGTTATGCGTTATGCGTTATGCGTTATGCGTTATACGTTATTGGTTTATGCGTTATGCGTTATGCGTTTTGCGTTATGCGTTATGGGTTATGTTTTATGCGTTATGCGTTATGCGTTATGCGTTATGCGTTATGCGTTATGCGTTATGCGTTATGCGTTATGCGTTATGCGTTATGCGTTTTGCGTTATGCGTTATGCGTTATGCGGTATGCGTTATGCGTTATGGGTTATGTATTATGCGTTATGCGTTATGCGTTATGCGTTGTGCGTTATGCGTTGTTCGTTATGCGTTATGCGTTGGGCGTTATACGTTTGCGTTATGCGTTATGCGTTATGCGTTATGCGTTATGCGTTATGCGTTATGCGTTATGCGTTATGCGTTGTGCGTTTTGCGTTATGCGTTCTGTGTTGTGCGTTGTGCGTTGTGCGTTGTGCGTTATGCTTTATGCGTTATGCGTTATGCGATATACGGTATGAGTTATGCGTTATGCGTTATGCGTTATGAGTTATGCGTTATGCGTTATGCGTTATGCGCTATGCGTTATGCGTTATGCATTTTGCGTTATGCGTTACACGGTTTGAGTTATGCGTTATGCGTTATACGGTTTGAGTTATGCGTTATGCGTTATACGTTATTGGTTTATGCGTTATGCGTTATGCGTTTTGCGTTATGCGTTATGGGTTATGTGTTATGCGTTATGCGTTATGCGTTATGCGTTATGCGTTATGCGTTATGCGTTATGCGTTATGCGTTATGCGTTATGAGTTATGCGTTATGCGTTATGCGTTATGCGTTATGCGTTATGCGTTATGCGTTATGCGTTATGCGTTATGCGTTGTGCGTTTTGCGTTATGCGTTCTGTGTTGTGCGTTGTGCGTTGTGCGTTGTGCGTTATGCTTTATGCGTTATGCGTTATGCGATATACGGTATGAGTTATGCGTTATGCGTTATGCGTTATGAGTTATGCGTTATGCGTTATGCGTTATGCGTTATGCGTTATGCGTTATGCGTTATGCGTTATGCGTTACACGGTTTGAGTTATGCGTTATGCGTTATACGGTTTGAGTTATGCGTTATGCGTTATACGTTATTGGTTTATGCGTTATGCGTTATGCGTTTTGCGTTATGCGTTATGGGTTATGTGTTATGCGTTATGCGTTATGCGTTATGCGTTATGCGTTATGCGTTATGCGTTATGCGTTATGCGTTATGCGTTATGAGTTATGCGTTATGCGTTATGCGTTATGCGTTATGCGTTATACGGTTTGAGTTATGCGTTATGCGTTATACGGTTTGAGTTATGCGTTATGCGTTATACGTTATTGGTTTATGCGTTATGCGTTTTGCGTTATGCGTTATGGGTTATGTTTTATGCGTTATGCGTTATGCGTTATGCGTTATGCGTTATGCGTTATGCGTTATGCGTTGGTCGTTATGCGTTATGCGTTAGGCGTTATACGTTTGCGTTATGCGTTATGCTTTATGCGTTATGCGTTATGCGTTATGAGTTATAAGTTATGCGTTATGCGTTATGCGTTATGCGTTATGCGTTATGCGTTATGCGTTATGCGTTATGCATTTTGCGTTATGCGCCATGCGTTATGCGTTATGAGTTATGCGTTATGCGTTATGCGTTATGCGTTATGCGTTACACGGTTTGAGTTATGCGTTATGCGTTATACGGTTTGAGTTATGCGTTATGCGTTATACGTTATTGGTTTTTGCGTTATGCGTTATGCGTTATGCGTTATGCGTTATGCGTTATGCGTTGTGCGTTATGGGTTATGTTTTATGCGTTATGCGTTATGCGTTATACGGTATGAGTTATGCGTTATGCGTTATGCGTTATGCGTTATGCGTTCTGTGTTGTGCGTTGTGCGTTGTGCGTTATGCGTTATGCGTTATGGGTTATGGGTTATGCGTTATGCGTTATGCGTTATACATTTTGCGTTATGCGTTTTGCGTTATGCGTTATGCGTTATGAGTTATAAGTTATGCGTTATGCGTTATGCGTTATGCGTTATGCATTTTGCGTTATGCGCCATGCGTTATGCGTTATGCGTTATGCTTTATGCGTTATGCGTTATGCGTTATGCGTTATGCGTTATGCGTTATACGGTTTGAGTTATGCGTTATGCGTTATACGTTATTGGTTTATGCGTTATGCGTTTTGCGTTATGCGTTATGCATTTTGCGTTTTGCGCCATGCGTTATGCGTTATGAGTTATGCGTTATGCGTTATGCGTTATGCGTTATGCGTTACACGGTTTGAGTTATGCGTTATGCGTTATACGGTTTGAGTTATGCGTTATGCGTTATGCGTTATGCGTTATGCGTTATGCGTTGTGCGTTATGGGTTATGTTTTATGCGTTATGCGTTATGCGTTATACGGTATGAGTTATGCGTTATGCGTTATGCGTTATGCGTTATGCGTTCTGTGTTGTGCGTTGTGCGTTGTGCGTTATGCGTTATGCGTTATGGGTTATGGGTTATGCGTTATGCGTTATGCGTTATACATTTTGCGTTATGCGTTATGCGTTATGCGTTATGCGTTATGAGTTATAAGTTATGCGTTATGCGTTATGCGTTATGCGTTATGCATTTTGCGTTATGCGCCATGCGTTATGCGTTATGCGTTATGCTTTATGCGTTATGCGTTATGCGTTATGCGTTATGCGTTATGCGTTATGCGTTATGCGTTATGCGTTATGCGATATGCATATGCGTTATGCGTTATGCGTTATGCGTTATGCGTTATGCGTTATGCGTTATGCGTTACGCGTTATGCGTTATGCGTTATGCGTTATGCGTTAAGCGTTAGGCGTTATACGTTTGCGTTATGCGTTATGCGTTATGCTTTATACGTTATGCGTTATGTGTTATGCTTTTTGCGTTATGCGTTATGCGTTATGCGTTATGCGTTATGCGTTATGCGTTATGCGTTATGCGTTATGCGTTATGCGTTATGCGTTATGGGTTATGCGTTATGCGTTATGCGTTATGCGTTATGCGTTATGCGTTATACGGTTTGAGTTATGCGTTATGCGTTATACGTTATGCGTTATGCGTTATGCGTTATGTATTATGCGTTATGCGTTATGCGTTATGCGTTGTGCGTTGTGCGTTATGCGTTGTTCGTTATGCGTTATGCGTTGGGCGTTATACGTTTGCGTTATGCGTTATGCGTTATGCGTTATGCTTTATGCGTTATGCGTTATGCGTTATGCGTTATGCGTTATGCATTTTACGTTATGCGCCATGCGTTATGCGTTATGCGTTATGAGTTATGCGTTATGCGTTATGCGTTATGCGTTATGCGTTATGCGTTATGCGTTATGCGTTATGCGTTATGCGTTATGCGTTATACGGTTTGAGTTATGCGTTATGCGTTATACGTTATGCGTTATGCGTTATGCGTTATGCGTTATGCGTTGTGCGTTATGGGTTATGTTTTATGCGTTATGCGTTATGCGTTATACGGTATGAGTTATGCGTTATGCGTTATGCGTTATGCGTTATGCGTTCTGTGTTGTGCGTTGTGCGTTGTGCGTTATGCGTTATGCGTTATGGGTTATGGGTTATGCGTTATGCGTTATGCGTTATACATTTTGCGTTATGCGTTTTGCGTTATGCGTTATGCGTTATGAGTTATAAGTTATGCGTTATGCGTTATGCGTTATGCGTTATGCATTTTGCGTTATGCGCCATGCGTTATGCGTTATGCGTTATGCTTTATGCGTTATGCGTTATGCGTTATGCGTTATGAGTTATGCGTTATGCGTTATGCGTTATGCGTTATGCGTTATACGGTTTGAGTTATGCGTTATGCGTTATACGGTTTGAGTTATGCGTTATGCGTTATACGTTATTGGTTTATGCGTTATGCGTTTTGCGTTATGCGTTATGCATTTTGCGTGTTGCGCCATGCGTTATGCGTTATGAGTTATGCGTTATGCGTTATGCGTTATGCGTTATGCGTTACACGGTTTGAGTTATGCGTTATGCGTTATACGGTTTGAGTTATGCGTTATGCGTTATACGTTATTGGTTTATGCGTTATGCGTTATGCGTTATGCGTTATGCGTTATGCGTTATGCGTTATGCGTTATGCGTTGTGCGTTATGGGTTATGTCTTATGCGTTATGCGTTATGCGTTATACGGTATGAGTTATGCGTTATGCGTTATGCGTTATGCGTTATGCGTTCTGTGTTGTGCGTTGTGCGTTGTGCGTTATGCGTTATGCGTTATGGGTTATGGGTTATGCGTTATGCGTTATGCGTTATACAATTTGCGTTATGCGTTTTGCGTTATGCGTTATGCGTTATGAGTTATAAGTTATGCGTTATGCGTTATGCGTTATGCGTTATGCATTTTGCGTTATGCGCCATGCGTTATGCGTTATGCGTTATGCTTTATGCGTTATGCGTTATGCGTTATGCGTTATGCGTTATGCGTTATGCGTTATGCGTTATGCGTTATGCGTTATGCGTTATGCGTTATGCGATATGCATATGCGTTATGCGTTATGCGTTATGCGTTATGCGTTATGCGTTATGCGTTATGCGTTATGCGTTATGCGTTATGCGTTATGCGTTATGCGTTAAGCGTTAGGCGTTATACGTTTGCGTTATGCGTTATGCTTTATACGTTATGCGTTATGTGTTATGCTTTTTGCGTTATGCGTTATGCGTTATGCGTTATGCGTTATGCGTTATGCGTTATGCGTTATGCGTTATGCGTTATGAGTTATGGGTTATGCGTTATGCGTTATGCGTTATGCGTTATGCGTTATGCGTTATACGGTTTGAGTTATGCGTTATGCGTTATACGTTATGCGTTATGCGTTATGCGTTATGTATTATGCGTTATGCGTTATGCGTTATGCGTTGTGCGTTATGCGTTATGCGTTATGCGTTATGCGTTATGCGTTATGCGTTATGCGTTATGCGTTATGCGTTATGCGTTATGCGTTATGCGTTATGCGTTATGCGTTATGCGTTATGCGTTATGCGTTATGCGTTATGCGTTATGCGTTTTGCGTTATGCGTTATGCGTTATGCGTTATGCGTTATGCGTTATGGGTTATGTATTATGCGTTATGCGTTATGCGTTATGCGTTATCCGTTATGCGTTATACGTTATTGGTTTATGCGTTATGCGTTATGCGTTATGCGTTATGCGTTATGCGTTATGCGTTGTGCGTTATGCGTTATGCGTTATGCGTTATGCATTTTGCGTTATGCGCCATGCGTTATGCGTTATGCGTTATGCTTTATGCGTTATGCGTTATGCGTTATGCGTTATGCGTTATGCGTTATGCGTTATGCGTTATGCGTTATGCGATATGCATATGCGTTATGCGTTATGCGTTATGCGTTATGCGTTATGCGTTATGCGTTATGCGTTATGCGTTATGCGTTATGCGTTATGCGTTAAGCGTTAGGCGTTATACGTTTGCGTTATGCGTTATGCGTTATGCTTTATACGTTATGCGTTATGTGTTATGCTTTTTGCGTTATGCGTTATGCGTTATGCGTTATGCGTTATGCGTTATGCGTTATGCGTTATGCGTTATGCGTTATGCGTTATGCGTTATGCGTTATGCGTTATGGGTTATGCGTTATGCGTTATGCGTTATGCGTTATGCGTTATGCGTTATACGGTTTGAGTTATGCGTTATGCGTTATACGTTATGCGTTATGCGTTATGCGTTATGTATTATGCGTTATGCGTTATGCGTTATGCGTTGTGCGTTGTGCGTTATGCGTTGTTCGTTATGCGTTATGCGTTGGGCGTTATACGTTTGCGTTATGCGTTATGCGTTATGCGTTATGCTTTATGCGTTATGCGTTATGCGTTATGCGTTATGCGTTATGCATTTTACGTTATGCGCCATGCGTTATGCGTTATGCGTTATGAGTTATGCGTTATGCGTTATGCGTTATGCGTTATGCGTTATGCGTTATGCGTTATGCGTTATGCGTTATGCGTTATGCGTTATACGGTTTGAGTTATGCGTTATGCGTTATACGTTATGCGTTATGCGTTATGCGTTATGCGTTATGCGTTGTGCGTTATGGGTTATGTTTTATGCGTTATGCGTTATGCGTTATACGGTATGAGTTATGCGTTATGCGTTATGCGTTATGCGTTCTGTGTTGTGCGTTGTGCGTTGTGCGTTATGCGTTATGCGTTATGGGTTATGGGTTATGCGTTATGCGTTATGCGTTATACATTTTGCGTTATGCGTTTTGCGTTATGCGTTATGCGTTATGAGTTATAAGTTATGCGTTATGCGTTATGCGTTATGCGTTATGCATTTTGCGTTATGCGCCATGCGTTATGCGTTATGCGTTATGCTTTATGCGTTATGCGTTATGCGTTATGCGTTATGAGTTATGCGTTATGCGTTATGCGTTATGCGTTATGCGTTATACGGTTTGAGTTATGCGTTATGCGTTATACGGTTTGAGTTATGCGTTATGCGTTATACGTTATTGGTTTATGCGTTATGCGTTTTGCGTTATGCGTTATGCATTTTGCGTGTTGCGCCATGCGTTATGCGTTATGAGTTATGCGTTATGCGTTATGCGTTATGCGTTATGCGTTACACGGTTTGAGTTATGCGTTATGCGTTATACGGTTTGAGTTATGCGTTATGCGTTATACGTTATTGGTTTATGCGTTATGCGTTATGCGTTATGCGTTATGCGTTATGCGTTATGCGTTATGCGTTATGCGTTGTGCGTTATGGGTTATGTTTTATGCGTTATGCGTTATGCGTTATACGGTATGAGTTATGCGTTATGCGTTATGCGTTATGCGTTATGCGTTCTGTGTTGTGCGTTGTGCGTTGTGCGTTATGCGTTATGCGTTATGGGTTATGGGTTATGCGTTATGCGTTATGCGTTATACATTTTGCGTTATGCGTTTTGCGTTATGCGTTATGCGTTATGAGTTATAAGTTATGCGTTATGCGTTATGCGTTATGCGTTATGCATTTTGCGTTATGCGCCATGCGTTATGCGTTATGCGTTATGCTTTATGCGTTATGCGTTATGCGTTATGCGTTATGCGTTATGCGTTATGCGTTATGCGTTATGCGTTATGCGTTATGCGATATGCATATGCGTTATGCGTTATGCGTTATGCGTTATGCGTTATGCGTTATGCGTTATGCGTTATGCGTTATGCGTTATGCGTTATGCGTTATGCGTTAAGCGTTAGGCGTTATACGTTTGCGTTATGCGTTATGCGTTATGCTTTATACGTTATGCGTTATGTGTTATGCTTTTTGCGTTATGCGTTATGCGTTATGCGTTATGCGTTATGCGTTATGCGTTATGCGTTATGCGTTATGAGTTATGGGTTATGCGTTATGCGTTATGCGTTATGCGTTATGCGTTATGCGTTATACGGTTTGAGTTATGCGTTATGCGTTATACGTTATGCGTTATGCGTTATGCGTTATGTATTATGCGTTATGCGTTATGCGTTATGCGTTGTGCGTTATGCGTTATGCGTTATGCGTTATGCGTTATGCGTTATGCGTTATGCGTTATGCGTTATGCGTTATGCGTTATGCGTTATGCGTTATGCGTTATGCGTTATGCGTTATGCGTTATGCGTTATGCGTTATGCGTTATGCGTTTTGCGTTATGCGTTATGCGTTATGCGTTATGCGTTATGGGTTATGTATTATGCGTTATGCGTTATGCGTTATGCGTTATCCGTTATGCGTTATACGTTATTGGTTTATGCGTTATGCGTTATGCGTTATGCGTTATGCGTTATGCGTTATGCGTTGTGCGTTATGCGTTATGGGTTATGTTTTATGCGTTATGCGTTATGCGTTATGCGTTATGCGTTATGCGTTATGCGTTATGCGTTATGCGTTTTGCGTTATGCGTTATGCGTTATGCGTTATGCGTTATGGGTTATGTATTATGCGTTATGCGTTATGCGTTATGCGTTGTGCGTTATGCGTTGTTCGTTATGCGTTATGCGTTGGGCGTTATACGTTTGCGTTATGCGTTATGCGTTATGCGTTATGCTTTATGCGTTATGCGTTATGCGTTATGCGTTATGCGTTATGCAGTTTACGTTATGCGCCATGCGTTATGCGTTATGCGTTATGAGTTATGCGTTATGCGTTATGCGTTATGCGTTATGCGTTATGCGTTATGCGTTATGCGTTATACGGTTTGAGTTATGCGTTACGCGTTATACGTTATGCGTTATGCGTTATGCGTTATGCGTTATGCGTTATGCGTTATACGTTATTGGTTTATGCGTTATGCGTTTTGCGTTATGCGTTATGGGTTATGTTTTATGCGTTATGCGTTATGCGTTATGCGTTATGCGTTATGCGTTATGCGTTATGCGTTATGCGTTATGCATTTTGCGTTGTGCGCCATGCGTTATGCGTCATGAGTTATGCGTTATGCGTTATGCGTTATGCGTTATGCGTTACACGGTTTGAGTTATGCGTTATGCGTTATACGGTTTGAGTTATGCGTTATGCGTTATACGTTATTGGTTTATGCGTTATGCGTTATGCGTTATGCGTTATGCGTTATGCGTTATGCGTTATGCGTTATGGGTTATGTATTATGCGTTATGCGTTATGCGTTATGCGTTGTGCGTTATGCGTTGTTCGTTATGCGTTATGCGTTATACGGTATGAGTTATGCGTTATGCGTTATGCGTTATGCGTTATGCGTTCTGTGTTGTGCGTTGTGCGTTGTGCGTTATGCGTTATGCGTTATGGGTTATGGGTTATGCGTTATGCGTTATGCGTTATGCATTTTGCGTTATGCGTTATGCGTTATGCGTCATGCGTTACGCGTTACGCGTTATGCGTTATGCGTTATGCGTTATGCGTTATGCGTTATGCGTTATGCGTTATGCGTTATGCTTTATGCGTTATGCGTTATGCGTTATACGGTATGAGTTATGCGTTATGCGTTATGCGTTATGCGTTCTTTGTTGTGCGTTGTGCGTTGTGCGTTATGCGTTATGCGTTATGGGTTATGGGTTATGCGTTATGCGTTATGCGTTATGCATTTTGCGTTATGCGTTATGCGTTATGCGTTATGCGTTATGCGTTATGCGATATGCATATGCGTTATGCGTTATGCGTTATGCGTTATGCGTTATGCGTTATGCGTTATGCGTTATGCGTTATGCGTTATGTTATGCATTATGCGGTATGCGTTAGGCGTTATACGTTTGCGTTATGCGTTATGCGTTATGCGTTATGCTTTATGCGTTATGCGTTATGTGTTATGCGTTATGCGTTATGCGTTATGCGTTATGCGTTATGCGTTTTACGTTATGCGTTATGCGTTATGCGTTATGCGTTATGCGTTATGCGTTATGGGTTATGTATTATGCGTTATGCGTTATGCGTTATGCGTTATGCGTTGTGCGTTATGCGTTGTTCGTTATGCGTTATGCGTTGGGCGTTATACGTTTGCGTTATGCGTTATGCGTTATGCGTTATGCTTTATGCGTTATGCGTTATGCGTTATGCGTTATACGTTATTGGTTTATGCGTTATGCGTTTTGCGTTATGCGTTATGGGTTATGTTTTATGCGTTATGCGTTATGCGTTATGCGTTATGCGTTATGCGTTATGCGTTATGCGTTATGCGTTATGCGTTATGCGTTATGCGTTATGCAGTTTACGTTATGCGCCATGCGTTATGCGTTATGCGTTATGAGTTATGCGTTATGCGTTATGCGTTATGCGTTATGCGTTATGCGTTATGCGTTATGCGTTATGCGTTATACGGTTTGAGTTATGCGTTACGCGTTATACGTTATGCGTTATGCGTTATGCGTTATGCGTTATGCGTTATGCGTTATACGTTATTGGTTTATGCGTTATGCGTTTTGCGTTATGCGTTATGGGTTATGTTTTATGCGTTATGCGTTATGCGTTATGCGTTATGCGTTATGCGTTATGCGTTATGCGTTATGCGATTTACGTTATGCGTTATGCGTTATGCGTTATGCGTTATGCGTTATGGGTTATGTATTATGCGTTATGCGTTATGCGTTATGCGTTGTGCGTTATGCGTTGTTCGTTATGCGTTATGCGTTGGGCGTTATACGTTTGCGTTATGCGTTATGCGTTATGCTTTATGCGTTATGCGTTATGCGTTATGCGTTATGCGTTATGCATTTTACGTTATGCGCCATGCGTTATGCGTTATGCGTTATGAGTTATGCGTTATGCGTTATGCGTTATGCGTTATGCGTTATGCGTTATGCGTTATGCGTTATGCGTTATGCGTTATGCGTTGGGCGTAATACGTTTGCGTTATGCGTTATGCGTTATGCGTTATGCGTTATGCTTTATGCGTTATGCGTTATGCGTTATACGGTATGAGTTATGCGTTATGCGTTATGCGTTATGCGTTATGCGTTATGCGTTATGCGTTATGCGTTATGCGTTGTGCGTTTTGCGTTATGCGTTCTGTGTTGTGCGTTGTGCGTTGTGCGTTATGCTTTATGCGTTATGCGTTATGCGTTATACGGTATGAGATATGCGTTATGCGTTATGCGTTATGCGTTATGCGTTATGCGTTATGCGTTATGCGTTATGCGTTATGAGTTATAAGTTATGCGTTATGCGTTATGCGTTATGCGTTATGCGTTATGCGTTATGCGTTATGCGTTATGCGTTATGCGTTATGCGTTATGCGTTATGCGTTATGCATTTTGCGTTATGCGCCATGCGTTATGCGTTATGAGTTATAAGTTATGCGTTATGCGTTATGCGTTATGCGTTATGCGTTATGCGTTATGCGTTATGCGTTATGCATTTTGCGTTGTGCGCCATGCGTTATGCGTCATGAGTTATGCGTTATGCGTTATGCGTTATGCGTTATGCGTTACACGGTTTGAGTTATGCATTATGCGTTATACGGTTTGAGTTATGCGTTATGCGTTATACGTTATTGGTTTATGCGTTATGCGTTATGCGTTATGCGTTATGCGTTATGCGTTATGCGTTATGCGTTGTGCGTTATGGGTTATGTTTTATGCGTTATGCGTTATGCGTTATGCGTTATGCGTTATGCGTTATGCGTTCTGTGTTGTGCGTTGTGCGTTGTGCGTTATGCGTTATGCGTTATGGGTTATGGGTTATGCGTTAGGCGTTATGCGTTATGCGTTATGCGTTATGCTTTATGCGTTATGCGTTATGCGTTATACGGTATGAGTTATGCGTTATGCGTTATGCGTTATGCGTTATGCGTTATGCGTTCTGTGTTGTGCGTTGTGCGTTGTGCGTTATGCGTTATGCGTTATGCGTTATGGGTTATGGGTTATGCGTTATGCGTTATGCGTTATGCATTTTGCGTTATGCGTTATGCGTTATGCGTCATGCGTTACGCGTTACGCGTTATGCGTTATGCGTTATGCGTTATGCGTTATGCGTTATGCTTTATGCGTTATGCGTTATGCGTTATACGGTATGAGTTATGCGTTATGCGTTATGCGTTATGCGTTATGCGTTATGCGTTCTTTGTTGTGCGTTGTGCGTTGTGCGTTATGCGTTATGCGTTATGGGTTATGGGTTATGCGTTATGCGTTATGCGTTATGCATTTTGCGTTATGCGTTATGCGTTATGCGTTATGCGTTATGCGATATGCATATGCGTTATGCGTTATGCGTTATGCGTTATGCGTTATGCGTTATGCGTTATGCGTTATGCGTTATGCGTTATGCGTTATGCGTTATGCGTTATGCGTTATGCGTTATGCGCCATGCGTTATGCGTTATGCGTTATGAGTTATGCGTTATGCGTTATGCGTTATGCGTTATGCGTTATGCGTTATGCGTTATGCGTTATACGGTTTGAGTTATGCGTTACGCGTTATACGTTATGCGTTATGCGTTATGCGTTATGCGTTATGCGTTATGCGTTATGCGTTATACGTTATTGGTTTATGCGTTATGCGTTTTGCGTTATGCGTTATGGGTTATGTTTTATGCGTTATGCGTTATGCGTTATGCGTTATGCGTTATGCGTTATGCGTTATGCGTTATGCGTTATGCATTTTGCGTTGTGCGCCATGCGTTATGCGTCATGAGTTATGCGTTATGCGTTATGCGTTATGCGTTATGCGTTACACGGTTTGAGTTATGCGTTATGCGTTATACGGTTTGAGTTATGCGTTATGCGTTATACGTTATTGGTTTATGCGTTATGCGTTATGCGTTATGCGTTATGCGTTATGCGTTATGCGTTATGCGTTATGGGTTATGTATTATGCGTTATGCGTTATGCGTTATGCGTTGTGCGTTATGCGTTGTTCGTTATGCGTTATGCGTTATACGGTATGAGTTATGCGTTATGCGTTATGCGTTATGCGTTATGCGTTCTGTGTTGTGCGTTGTGCGTTGTGCGTTATGCGTTATGCGTTATGGGTTATGGGTTATGCGTTATGCGTTATGCGTTATGCATTTTGCGTTATGCGTTATGCGTTATGCGTCATGCGTTACGCGTTACGCGTTATGCGTTATGCGTTATGCGTTATGCGTTATGCGTTATGCGTTATGCGTTATGCGTTATGCTTTATGCGTTATGCGTTATGCGTTATACGGTATGAGTTATGCGTTATGCGTTATGCGTTATGCGTTCTTTGTTGTGCGTTGTGCGTTGTGCGTTATGCGTTATGCGTTATGGGTTATGGGTTATGCGTTATGCGTTATGCGTTATGCATTTTGCGTTATGCGTTATGCGTTATGCGTTATGCGTTATGCGTTATGCGATATGCATATGCGTTATGCGTTATGCGTTATGCGTTATGCGTTATGCGTTATGCGTTATGCGTTATGCGTTATGCGTTATGTTATGCATTATGCGGTATGCGTTAGGCGTTATACGTTTGCGTTATGCGTTATGCGTTATGCGTTATGCTTTATGCGTTATGCGTTATGTGTTATGCGTTATGCGTTATGCGTTATGCGTTATGCGTTATGCGTTTTACGTTATGCGTTATGCGTTATGCGTTATGCGTTATGCGTTATGCGTTATGGGTTATGTATTATGCGTTATGCGTTATGCGTTATGCGTTATGCGTTGTGCGTTATGCGTTGTTCGTTATGCGTTATGCGTTGGGCGTTATACGTTTGCGTTATGCGTTATGCGTTATGCGTTATGCTTTATGCGTTATGCGTTATGCGTTATGCGTTATACGTTATTGGTTTATGCGTTATGCGTTTTGCGTTATGCGTTATGGGTTATGTTTTATGCGTTATGCGTTATGCGTTATGCGTTATGCGTTATGCGTTATGCGTTATGCGTTATGCGTTATGCGTTATGCGTTATGCGTTATGCAGTTTACGTTATGCGCCATGCGTTATGCGTTATGCGTTATGAGTTATGCGTTATGCGTTATGCGTTATGCGTTATGCGTTATGCGTTATGCGTTATGCGTTATGCGTTATACGGTTTGAGTTATGCGTTACGCGTTATACGTTATGCGTTATGCGTTATGCGTTATGCGTTATGCGTTATGCGTTATACGTTATTGGTTTATGCGTTATGCGTTTTGCGTTATGCGTTATGGGTTATGTTTTATGCGTTATGCGTTATGCGTTATGCGTTATGCGTTATGCGTTATGCGTTATGCGTTATGCGATTTACGTTATGCGTTATGCGTTATGCGTTATGCGTTATGCGTTATGGGTTATGTATTATGCGTTATGCGTTATGCGTTATGCGTTGTGCGTTATGCGTTGTTCGTTATGCGTTATGCGTTGGGCGTTATACGTTTGCGTTATGCGTTATGCGTTATGCTTTATGCGTTATGCGTTATGCGTTATGCGTTATGCGTTATGCATTTTACGTTATGCGCCATGCGTTATGCGTTATGCGTTATGAGTTATGCGTTATGCGTTATGCGTTATGCGTTATGCGTTATGCGTTATGCGTTATGCGTTATGCGTTATGCGTTATGCGTTGGGCGTAATACGTTTGCGTTATGCGTTATGCGTTATGCGTTATGCGTTATGCTTTATGCGTTATGCGTTATGCGTTATACGGTATGAGTTATGCGTTATGCGTTATGCGTTATGCGTTATGCGTTATGCGTTATGCGTTATGCGTTATGCGTTGTGCGTTTTGCGTTATGCGTTCTGTGTTGTGCGTTGTGCGTTGTGCGTTATGCTTTATGCGTTATGCGTTATGCGTTATACGGTATGAGATATGCGTTATGCGTTATGCGTTATGCGTTATGCGTTATGCGTTATGCGTTATGCGTTATGCGTTATGAGTTATAAGTTATGCGTTATGCGTTATGCGTTATGCGTTATGCGTTATGCGTTATGCGTTATGCGTTATGCGTTATGCGTTATGCGTTATGCGTTATGCGTTATGCATTTTGCGTTATGCGCCATGCGTTATGCGTTATGAGTTATAAGTTATGCGTTATGCGTTATGCGTTATGCGTTATGCGTTATGCGTTATGCGTTATGCGTTATGCATTTTGCGTTGTGCGCCATGCGTTATGCGTCATGAGTTATGCGTTATGCGTTATGCGTTATGCGTTATGCGTTACACGGTTTGAGTTATGCATTATGCGTTATACGGTTTGAGTTATGCGTTATGCGTTATACGTTATTGGTTTATGCGTTATGCGTTATGCGTTATGCGTTATGCGTTATGCGTTATGCGTTATGCGTTGTGCGTTATGGGTTATGTTTTATGCGTTATGCGTTATGCGTTATGCGTTATGCGTTATGCGTTATGCGTTCTGTGTTGTGCGTTGTGCGTTGTGCGTTATGCGTTATGCGTTATGGGTTATGGGTTATGCGTTAGGCGTTATGCGTTATGCGTTATGCGTTATGCTTTATGCGTTATGCGTTATGCGTTATACGGTATGAGTTATGCGTTATGCGTTATGCGTTATGCGTTATGCGTTATGCGTTCTGTGTTGTGCGTTGTGCGTTGTGCGTTATGCGTTATGCGTTATGCGTTATGGGTTATGGGTTATGCGTTATGCGTTATGCGTTATGCATTTTGCGTTATGCGTTATGCGTTATGCGTCATGCGTTACGCGTTACGCGTTATGCGTTATGCGTTATGCGTTATGCGTTATGCGTTATGCTTTATGCGTTATGCGTTATGCGTTATACGGTATGAGTTATGCGTTATGCGTTATGCGTTATGCGTTATGCGTTATGCGTTCTTTGTTGTGCGTTGTGCGTTGTGCGTTATGCGTTATGCGTTATGGGTTATGGGTTATGCGTTATGCGTTATGCGTTATGCATTTTGCGTTATGCGTTATGCGTTATGCGTTATGCGTTATGCGATATGCATATGCGTTATGCGTTATGCGTTATGCGTTATGCGTTATGCGTTATGCGTTATGCGTTATGCGTTATGCGTTATGCGTTATGCGTTATGCGTTATGCGTTATGCGTTATGCGTTATGCATTATGCGGTATGCGTTAGGCGTTATACGTTTGCGTTATGCGTTATGCGTTATGCGTTATGCTTTATGCGTTATGCGTTATGTGTTATGCTTTTTGCGTTATGCGTTATGCGTTATGCGTTATGCGTTATGCGTTATGCGTTATGCGTTATGCGTTATGCGTTATGCGTTATGGGTTATGCGTTATGCGTTATGCGTTATGCGTTATGCGTTATGCGTTATACGGTTTGAGTTATGCGTTATGCGTTATACGTTATGCGTTATGCGTTACGCGTTATGCGTTATGCGTTATGCGTTATACGTTATTGGTTTATGCGTTATGCGTTATGCGTTATGCGTTATGCGTTATGCGTTTTGCGTTATGCGTTATGCGTTACACGGTTTGAGTTATGCGTTATGCGTTATACGGTTTGAGTTATGCGTTATGCGTTATGCGTTATGCGTTATGGGTTATGCGTTATGCGTTATGCGTTATGCGTTATGCGTTATGCGTTATGCGTTATGAGTTATACGTTATGCGTTATGCGTTATGCGTTATACGTTATGCGTTATGCGTTATGCGTTATGCGTTATGTATTATGCGTTATGCGTTATGCGTTATGCGTTGTGCGTTATGCGTTATGCGTTATGCGTTATGCGTTATGCGTTATGCGTTATGCGTTATGCGTTATGCGTTATGCGTTATGCGTTATGCGTTATGCGTTTTGCGTTATGCGTTATGCGTTATGCGTTATGCGTTATGGGTTATGTATTATGCGTTGTTCGTTATGCGTTATGCGTTGGGCGTTATACGTTTGCGTTATGCGTTATGCGTTATGCTTTATGCGTTATGCGTTATGCGTTATGCGTTATGCGTTATGCATTTTACGTTATGCGCCATGCGTTATGCGTTATGCGTTATGAGTTATGCGTTATGCGTTATGCGTTATGCGTTATGCGTTATGCGTTATGCGTTATGCGTTATGCGTTATGCGTTGGGCGTAATACGTTTGCGTTATGCGTTATGCGTTATGCGTTATGCGTTATGCGTTATGCTTTATGCGTTATGCGTTATGCGTTATACGGTATGAGTTATGCGTTATGCGTTATGCGTTATGCGTTATGCGTTATGCGTTATGCGTTATGCGTTATGCGTTGTGCGTTTTGCGTTATGCGTTCTGTGTTGTGCGTTGTGCGTTGTGCGTTATGCTTTATGCGTTATGCGTTATGCGTTATACGGTATGAGATATGCGTTATGCGTTATGCGTTATGCGTTATGCGTTATGCGTTATGCGTTATGCGTTATGCGTTATGAGTTATAAGTTATGCGTTATGCGTTATGCGTTATGCGTTATGCGTTATGCGTTATGCGTTATGCGTTATGCGTTATGCGTTATGCGTTATGCGTTATGCGTTATGCGTTATGCATTTTGCGTTATGCGCCATGCGTTATGCGTTATGAGTTATAAGTTATGCGTTATGCGTTATGCGTTATGCGTTATGCGTTATGCGTTATGCGTTATGCGTTATGCATTTTGCGTTGTGCGCCATTCGTTATGCGTCATGAGTTATGCGTTATGCGTTATGCGTTATGCGTTATGCGTTACACGGTTTGAGTTATGCATTATGCGTTATACGGTTTGAGTTATGCGTTATGCGTTATACGTTATTGGTTTATGCGTTATGCGTTATGCGTTATGCGTTATGCGTTATGCGTTATGCGTTATGCGTTGTGCGTTATGGGTTATGTTTTATGCGTTATGCGTTATGCGTTATGCGTTATGCGTTATGCGTTATGCGTTCTGTGTTGTGCGTTGTGCGTTGTGCGTTATGCGTTATGCGTTATGGGTTATGGGTTATGCGTTATGCGTGATCCGTTATGCGTTAGGCGTTATGCGTTATGCGTTATGCGTTATGCTTTATGCGTTATGCGTTATGCGTTATACGGTATGAGTTATGCGTTATGCGTTATGCGTTATGCGTTATGCGTTATGCGTTCTGTGTTGTGCGTTGTGCGTTGTGCGTTATGCGTTATGCGTTATGGGTTATGGGTTATGCGTTATGCGTTATGCGTTATGCATTTTGCGTTATGCGTTATGCGTTATGCGTCATGCGTTACGCGTTACGCGTTATGCGTTATGCGTTATGCGTTATGCGTTATGCGTTATGCGTTATGCGTTATGCTTTATGCGTTATGCGTTATGCGTTATACGGTATGAGTTATGCGTTATGCGTTATGCGTTATGCGTTATGCGTTCTTTGTTGTGCGTTGTGCGTTGTGCGTTATGCGTTATGCGTTATGGGTTATGGGTTATGCGTTATGCGTTATGCGTTATGCATTTTGCGTTATGCGTTATGCGTTATGCGTTATGCGTTATGCGTTATGCGATATGCATATGCGTTATGCGTTATGCGTTATGCGTTATGCGTTATGCGTTATGCGTTATGCGTTATGCGTTATGCGTTATGCGTTATGCGTTATGCGTTATGCGTTATGCGTTATGCGTTATGCGTTATGCGTTATGCGTTATGCATTATGCGGTATGCGTTAGGCGTTATACGTTTGCGTTATGCGTTATGCGTTATGCGTTATGCTTTATGCGTTATGCGTTATGTGTTATGCTTTTTGCGTTATGCGTTATGCGTTATGCGTTATGCGTTATGCGTTATGCGTTATGCGTTATGCGTTATGCGTTATGCGTTATGGGTTATGCGTTATGCGTTATGCGTTATGCGTTATGCGTTATACGGTTTGAGTTATGCGTTATGCGTTATACGTTATGCGTTATGCGTTATGCGTTATGCGTTATGCATTTTGCGTTGTGCGCCATGCGTTATGCGTCATGAGTTATGCGTTATGCGTTATGCGTTATGCGTTATGCGTTACACGGTTTGAGTTATGCGTTATGCGTTATACGGTTTGAGTTATGCGTTATGCGTTATACGTTATTGGTTTATGCGTTATGCGTTATGCGTTATGCGTTATGCGTTATGCGTTATGCGTTGTGCGTTATGGGTTATGTTTTATGCGTTATGCGTTATGCGTTATGCGTTATGCGTTATGCGTTATGCGTTCTGTGTTGTGCGTTGTGCGTTGTGCGTTATGCGTTATGCGTTATGGGTTATGGGTTATGCGTTATGCGTGATCCGTTATGCGTTAGGCGTTATGCGTTATGCGTTATGCGTTATGCTTTATGCGTTATGCGTTATGCGTTATACGGTATGAGTTATGCGTTATGCGTTATGCGTTATGCGTTATGCGTTCTGTGTTGTGCGTTGTGCGTTGTGCGTTATGCGTTATGCGTTATGGGTTATGGGTTATGCGTTATGCGTTATGCGTTATGCATTTTGCGTTATGCGTTATGCGTTATGCGTTATGCGTTATGCGTTATGCGTTACGCGTTACGCGTTATGCGTTATGCGTTATGCGTTATGCGTTATGCGTTATGCTTTATGCGTTATGCGTTATGCGTTATACGGTATGAGTTATGCGTTATGCGTTATGCGTTATGCGTTATGCGTTCTTTGTTGTGCGTTGTGCGTTGTGCGTTATGCGTTATGCGTTATGGGTTATGGGTTATGCGTTATGCGTTATGCGTTATGCATTTTGCGTTATGCGTTATGCGTTCTGTGTTGTGCGTTGTGCGTTGTGCGTTATGCGTTATGCGTTATGGGTTATGGGTTATGCGTTATGCGTCATCCGTTATGCGTTAGGCGTTATGCGTTATGCGTTATGCGTTATGCTTTATGCGTTATGCGTTATGCGTTATACGGTATGAGTTATGCGTTATGCGTTATGCGTTATGCGTTATGCGTTCTGTGTTGTGCGTTGTGCGTTGTGCGTTATGCGTTATGCGTTATGGGTTATGGGTTATGCGTTATGCGTTATGCGTTATGCATTTTGCGTTATGCGTTATGCGTTATGCGTTATGCGTTATGCGTCATGCGTTACGCGTTACGCGTTATGCGTTATGCGTTATGCGTTATGCGTTATGCGTTATGCTTTATGCGTTATGCGTTATGCGTTATACGGTATGAGTTATGCGTTATGCGTTATGCGTTATGCGTTATGCGTTCTTTGTTGTGCGTTGTGCGTTGTGCGTTATGCGTTATGCGTTATGGGTTATGGGTTATGCGTTATGCGTTATGCGTTATGCATTTTGCGTTATGCGTTATGCGTTATGCGTTATGCGTTATGCGTTATGCGTTATGCGTTATGCGATATGCATATGCGTTATGCGTTATGCGTTATGCGTTATGCGTTATGCGTTATGCGTTATGCGTTATGCGTTATGCATTATGCGGTATGCGTTAGGCGTTATACGTTTGCGTTATGCGTTATGCGTTATGCGTTATGCTTTATGCGTTATGCGTTATGTGTTATGCTTTTTGCGTTATGCGTTATGCGTTATGCGTTATGCGTTATGCGTTATGCGTTATGCGTTATGCGTTATGGGTTATGCGTTATGCGTTATGCGTTATGCGTTATGCGTTATGCGTTATGCGATATGCATATGCGTTATGCGTTATGCGTTATGCGTTATGCGTTATGCGTTATGCGTTATGCGTTATGCGTTATGCGTTATGCGTTATGCGTTATGCGTTTTGCGTTATGCGTTATGGGTTATGTTTTATGCGTTATGCGTTATGCGTTATGTGTTATGCGTTATACGTTATGCGTTATGCGTTATGCGTTATGCATTATGCGGTATGCGTTAGGCGTTATACGTTTGCGTTATGCGTTATGCGTTATGCGTTATGCTTTATGCGTTATGCGTTATGTGTTATGCTTTTTGCGTTATGCGTTATGCGTTATGCGTTATGCGTTATGCGTTATGCGTTATGCGTTATGCGTTATGCGTTATGGGTTATGCGTTATGCGTTATGCGTTATGCGTTATGCGTTATGCGTTATACGGTTTGAGTTATGCGTTATGCGTTATACGTTATGCGTTATGCGTTACGCGTTATGCGTTATGCGTTATGCGTTATACGTTATTGGTTTATGCGTTATGCGTTATGCGTTATGCGTTTTGCGTTATGCGTTATGGGTTATGTTTTATGCGTTATGCGTTATGCGTTATGCGTTATGCGTTATACGTTATGCGTTATGCGTTATGCGTTATACGGTTTGAGTTATGCGTTATGCGTTATACGTTATGCGTTATGCGTTATGCGTTATGCGTTATGCGTTATGCGTTATACGTTATTGGTTTATGCGTTATGCGTTATGCGTTATGCGTTATGCGTTTTGCGTTATGCGTTATGGGTTATGTTTTATGCGTTATGCGTTATGCGTTATGCGTTATGCGTTATACGTTATGCGTTATGCGTTATGCGTTATGCGTTATGCGTTATGCGTTATGCGTTATGCGTTATGCGTTATGCGTTATGCGTTATGCGTTATGGGTTATGTATTATGCGTTATGCGTTATGCGTTATGCGTTGTGCGTTATGCGTTGTTCGTTATGCGTTATGCGTTGGGCGTTATACGTTTGCGTTATGCGTTATGCGTTATGCGTTATGCTTTATGCGTTATGCGTTATGCGTTATGCGTTATGCGTTATACGGTTTGAGTTATGCGTTATGCGTTATACGTTATGCGTTATGCGTTATGCGTTATGCGTTATGCGTTATGCGTTATACGTTATTGGTTTATGCGTTATGCGTTATGCGTTATGCGTTATGCGTTATGCGTTTTGCGTTATGCGTTATGGGTTATGTTTTATGCGTTATGCGTTATGCGTTATGCGTTATGCGTTATGCGTTATGCGTTATGCGTTATGCGTTATACGGTTTGAGTTATGCGTTATGCGTTATACGTTATGCGTTATGCGTTATGCGTTATGCGTTATGCGTTTTGCGTTATGCGTTATGCGTTACACGGTTTGAGTTATGCGTTATGCGTTATACGGTTTGAGTTATGCGTTATGCGTTATGCGTTATACGGTTTGAGTTATGCGTTATGCGTTATACGTTATGCGTTATGCGTTATGCGTTATGCGTTATGCATTTTGCGTTGTGCGCCATGCGTTATGCGTCATGAGTTATGCGTTATGCGTTATGCGTTATGCGTTATGCGTTACACGGTTTGAGTTATGCGTTATGCGTTATACGGTTTGAGTTATGCGTTATGCGTTATACGTTATTGGTTTATGCGTTATGCGTTATGCGTTATGCGTTATGCGTTATGCGTTATGCGTTGTGCGTTATGGGTTATGTTTTATGCGTTATGCGTTATGCGTTATGCGTTATGCGTTATGCGTTATGCGTTCTGTGTTGTGCGTTGTGCGTTGTGCGTTATGCGTTATGCGTTATGGGTTATGGGTTATGCGTTATGCGTGATCCGTTATGCGTTAGGCGTTATGCGTTATGCGTTATGCGTTATGCTTTATGCGTTATGCGTTATGCGTTATACGGTATGAGTTATGCGTTATGCGTTATGCGTTATGCGTTATGCGTTCTGTGTTGTGCGTTGTGCGTTGTGCGTTATGCGTTATGCGTTATGGGTTATGGGTTATGCGTTATGCGTTATGCGTTATGCATTTTGCGTTATGCGTTATGCGTTATGCGTTATGCGTTATGCGTCATGCGTTACGCGTTACGCGTTATGCGTTATGCGTTATGCGTTATGCGTTATGCGTTATGCTTTATGCGTTATGCGTTATGCGTTATACGGTATGAGTTATGCGTTATGCGTTATGCGTTATGCGTTATGCGTTCTTTGTTGTGCGTTGTGCGTTGTGCGTTATGCGTTATGCGTTATGGGTTATGGGTTATGCGTTATGCGTTATGCGTTATGCATTTTGCGTTATGCGTTATGCGTTCTGTGTTGTGCGTTGTGCGTTGTGCGTTATGCGTTATGCGTTATGGGTTATGGGTTATGCGTTATGCGTGATCCGTTATGCGTTAGGCGTTATGCGTTATGCGTTATGCGTTATGCTTTATGCGTTATGCGTTATGCGTTATACGGTATGAGTTATGCGTTATGCGTTATGCGTTATGCGTTATGCGTTCTGTGTTGTGCGTTGTGCGTTGTGCGTTATGCGTTATGCGTTATGGGTTATGGGTTATGCGTTATGCGTTATGCGTTATGCATTTTGCGTTATGCGTTATGCGTTATGCGTTATGCGTTATGCGTCATGCGTTACGCGTTACGCGTTATGCGTTATGCGTTATGCGTTATGCGTTATGCGTTATGCTTTATGCGTTATGCGTTATGCGTTATACGGTATGAGTTATGCGTTATGCGTTATGCGTTATGCGTTATGCGTTCTTTGTTGTGCGTTGTGCGTTGTGCGTTATGCGTTATGCGTTATGGGTTATGGGTTATGCGTTATGCGTTATGCGTTATGCATTTTGCGTTATGCGTTATGCGTTATGCGTTATGCGTTATACGTTATGCGTTATGCGTTATGCGTTATGCATTATGCGGTATGCGTTAGGCGTTATACGTTTGCGTTATGCGTTATGCGTTATGCGTTATGCTTTATGCGTTATGCGTTATGTGTTATGCTTTTTGCGTTATGCGTTATGCGTTATGCGTTATGCGTTATGCGTTATGCGTTATGCGTTATGCGTTATGGGTTATGCGTTATGCGTTATGCGTTATGCGTTATGCGTTATGCGTTATACGGTTTGAGTTATGCGTTATGCGTTATACGTTATGCGTTATGCGTTACGCGTTATGCGTTATGCGTTATGCGTTATACGTTATTGGTTTATGCGTTATGCGTTATGCGTTATGCGTTTTGCGTTATGCGTTATGGGTTATGTTTTATGCGTTATGCGTTATGCGTTATGCGTTATGCGTTATACGTTATGCGTTATGCGTTATGCGTTATACGGTTTGAGTTATGCGTTATGCGTTATACGTTATGCGTTATGCGTTACGCGTTATGCGTTATGCGTTATGCGTTATACGTTATTGGTTTATGCGTTATGCGTTATGCGTTATGCGTTATGCGTTTTGCGTTATGCGTTATGGGTTATGTTTTATGCGTTATGCGTTATGCGTTATGCGTTATGCGTTATACGTTATGCGTTATGCGTTATGCGTTATGCGTTATGCGTTATGCGTTATGCGTTTTGCGTTATGCGTTATGCGTTATGCGTTATGCGTTATGGGTTATGTATTATGCGTTATGCGTTATGCGTTATGCGTTGTGCGTTATGCGTTGTTCGTTATGCGTTATGCGTTGGGCGTTATACGTTTGCGTTATGCGTTATGCGTTATGCGTTATGCTTTATGCGTTATGCGTTATGCGTTATGCGTTATGCGTTATACGGTTTGAGTTATGCGTTATGCGTTATACGTTATGCGTTATGCGTTATGCGTTATGCGTTATGCGTTATGCGTTATACGTTATTGGTTTATGCGTTATGCGTTATGCGTTATGCGTTATGCGTTATGCGTTTTGCGTTATGCGTTATGGGTTATGTTTTATGCGTTATGCGTTATGCGTTATGCGTTATGCGTTATGCGTTATGCGTTATGCGTTATGCGTTATACGGTTTGAGTTATGCGTTATGCGTTATACGTTATGCGTTATGCGTTATGCGTTATGCGTTATGCGTTATGCGTTATACGTTATTGGTTTATGCGTTATGCGTTATGCGTTATGCGTTATGCGTTATGCGTTTTGCGTTATGCGTTATGGGTTATGTTTTATGCGTTATGCGTTATGCGTTATGCGTTATGCGTTATGCGTTATGCGTTATGCGTTATGCGTTATGCGTTATGCGTTTTGCGTTATGCGTTATGCGTTATGCGTTATGCGTTATGGGTTATGTATTATGCGTTATGCGTTATGCGTTATGCGTTGTGCGTTATGCGTTGTTCGTTATGCGTTATGCGTTGGGCGTTATACGTTTGCGTTATGCGTTATGCGTTATGCGTTATGCTTTATGCATTATGCGTTATGCGTTATACGTTATGCGTTATGCATTTTGCGTTATGCGCCATGCGTTATGCGTTATGAGTTATAAGTTATGCGTTATGCGTTATGCGTTATGCGTTATGCGTTATGCGTTATGCGTTATGCGTTATGCGTTATGCGTTATGCATTTTTCGTTATGCGCCATGCGTTATGCGTTATGAGTTATGTGTTATGCGTTATGCGTTATGCGTTATGCGTTACACGGTTTGAGTTATGCGTTATGCGTTATACGGTTTGAGTTATGCGTTATGCGTTATACGTTATTGGTTTATGCGTTATGCGTTATGCGTTATGCGTTATGCGTTATGCGTTATGCGTTATGCGTTATGCGTTGTGCGTTATGGGTTATGTTTTATGCGTTATGCGTTATGCGTTATGCGTTATGCGTTATGCGTTATGCGTTATGCGTTATGCGTTCTGTGTTGTGCGTTGTGCGTTATGCGTTATGCGTTATGGGTTATGGGTTATGCGTTATGCTTTATGCGTTATGCATTTTGCGTTATGCGTTATACGTTTGCGTTATGCGTTATAAGTTATGCGTTATGCGTTATGCGTTATGCGTTATGCGTTACGCGTTATGCATTTTGCGTTATGCGCCATGCGTTATGCGTTATGAGTTATAAGTTATGCGTTATGCGTTATGCGTTATGCGTTATGCGTTATGCGTTTTGCGTTATGCGTTATGCGTTATGCGTTATGCGTTATGGGTTATGTATTATGCGTTATGCGTTATGCGTTATGCGTGGTGCGTTATGCGTTGTTCGTTATACGTTATGCGTTATGCGTTATGCGTTATGCGTTATGCGTTATGCGTTATGCGTTATACGTTATTGGTTTATGCGTTATGCGTTATGCGTTATGCATTATGCGTTATGCGTTATGCGTTATGCGTTATGCGTTATGCGTTATGCGTTATGCGTCATGCGTTATGCGTTATGCGTTTTGCGTTATGCGTTATGCGTTATGCGTTATGCGTTATGCGTTATGGGTTATGTATTATGCGTTATGCGTTATGCGTTGTGCGTTATGCGTTGTTCGTTATGCGTTATGCGTTGGGCGTTATACGTTTGCGTTATGCGTTATGCGTTATGCTTTATGCGTTATGCGTTATGCGTTATGCGTTATGCATTTTACGTTATGCGCCATGCGTTATGCGTTATGCGTTATACGGTTTGAGTTATGCGTTATGCGTTATACGTTATGCGTTATGCGTTATGCGTTATGCGTTATGCGTTATGCGTTATGCGTTATGCGTTATGCGTTATGCGTTATGCGTTATGCGTTTTGCGTTATGCGTTATGCGTTATGCGGTATGCGTTATGCGTTATGGGTTATGTATTATGCGTTATGCGTTATGCGTTATGCGTTGTGCGTTATGCGTTGTTCGTTATGCGTTATGCGTTGGGCGTTATGCGTTATGCATTATGCGTTATGCGCTATGGGTTATGTATTATGCGTTATGCGTTATGCGTTATGCGTTGTGCGATATGCGTTGTTCGTTATGCGTTATGCGTTGGGCGTTATACGTTTGCGTTATGCGTTATGCGTTATGCGTTATGCGTTATGCGTTATGCGTTATGCGTTATACGGTATGAGTTATGCGTTATGCGTTATGCGTTATGCGTTATGCGTTATGCGTTATGCGTTCTGTGTTGTGCGTTGTGCGTTGTGCGTTATGCGTTATGCGTTATGGGTTATGGGTTATGCGTTATGCGTTATGCGTTATGCATTTTGCGTTATGCGTTATGCGTTATGCGTTATGCGTCATGCGTTACGCGTTACGCGTTATGCGTTATGCGTTATGCGTTATGCGTTATGCGTTATGCGTTATGCGTTTTGCGTTATGCGTTATGGGTTATGTTTTATGCGTTATGCGTTATGCGTTATGCGTTATGCGTTATGCGTTATGCGTTATGCGTTATACGGTTTGAGTTATGCGTTATGCGTTCTGTGTTGTGCGTTGTGCGTTGTGCGTTATGCGTTATGCGTTATGGGTTATGGGTTATGCGTTATGCGTGATCCGTTATGCGTTAGGCGTTATGCGTTATGCGTTATGCGTTATGCGTTATGCTTTATGCGTTATGCGTTATGCGTTATACGGTATGAGTTATGCGTTATGCGTTATGCGTTATGCGTTCTGTGTTGTGCGTTGTGCGTTGTGCGTTATGCGTTATGCGTTATGGGTTATGGGTTATGCGTTATGCGTTATGCGTTATGCATTTTGCGTTATGCGTTATGCGTTATGCGTTATGCGTCATGCGTTACGCGTTACGCGTTATGCGTTATGCGTTATGCGTTATGCGTTATGCGTTATGCTTTATGCGTTATGCGTTATGCGTTATACGGTATGAGTTATGCGTTATGCGTTATGCGTTATGCGTTATGCGTTCTTTGTTGTGCGTTGTGCGTTGTGCGTTATGCGTTATGCGTTATGGGTTATGGGTTATGCGTTATGCGTTATGCGTTATGCATTTTGCGTTATGCGTTATGCGTTATGCGTTATGCGTTATGCGTTATGCGTTATGCGTTATGCGATATGCATATGCGTTATGCGTTATGCGTTATGCGTTATGCGTTATGCGTTATGCGTTATGCGTTATGCGTTATGCGTTATGCGTTATGCATTATGCGGTATGCGTTAGGCGTTATACGTTTGCGTTATGCGTTATGCGTTATGCGTTATGCTTTATGCGTTATGCGTTATGTGTTATGCTTTTTGCGTTATGCGTTATGCGTTATGCGTTATGCGTTATGCGTTATGCGTTATGCGTTATGCGTTATGCGTTATGCGTTATGGGTTATGCGTTATGCGTTATGCGTTATGCGTTATGCGTTATGCGTTATACGGTTTGAGTTATGCGTTATGCGTTATACGTTATGCGTTATGCGTTACGCGTTATGCGTTATGCGTTATGCGTTATACGTTATTGGTTTATGCGTTATGCGTTATGCGTTATGCGTTATGCGTTATGCGTTTTGCGTTATGCGTTATGGGTTATGTTTTATGCGTTATGCGTTATGCGTTATGCGTTATGCGTTATACGTTATGCGTTATGCGTTATGCGTTATGCGTTATGCGTTATGCGTTATGCGTTTTGCGGTATGCGTTATGCGTTATGCGTTATGCGTTATGGGTTATGTATTATGCGTTATGCGTTATGCGTTATGCGTTGTGCGTTATGCGTTGTTCGTTATGCGTTATGCGTTGGGCGTTATACGTTTGCGTTATGCGTTATGCGTTATGCGTTATGCTTTATGCGTTATGCGTTATGCGTTATGCGTTATGCGTTATACGGTTTGAGTTATGCGTTATGCGTTATACGTTATGCGTTATGCGTTATGCGTTATGCGTTATGCGTTATACGTTATTGGTTTATGCGTTATGCGTTATGCGTTATGCGTTATGCGTTATGCGTTTTGCGTTATGCGTTATGGGTTATGTTTTATGCGTTATGCGTTATGCGTTATGCGTTATGCGTTATGCGTTATGCGTTATGCGTTATGCGTTATACGGTTTGAGTTATGCGTTATGCGTTATACGTTATGCGTTATGCGTTATGCGTTATGCGTTATGCGTTATGCGTTATACGTTATTGGTTTATGCGTTATGCGTTATGCGTTATGCGTTATGCGTTATGCGTTTTGCGTTATGCGTTATGCGTTATGCGTTATGCGTTATACGGTTTGAGTTATGCGTTATGCGTTATACGTTATGCGTTATGCGTTATGCGTTATGCGTTATGCGTTATGCGTTATACGTTATACGTTATTGGTTTATGCGTTATGCGTTATGCGTTATGCGTTATGCGTTATGCGTTATACGGTTTGAGTTATGCGTTATGCGTTATACGTTATGCGTTATGCGTTATGCGTTATGCGTTATGCGTTATGCGTTATACGTTATTGGTTTATGCGTTATGCGTTATGCGTTATGCGTTATGCGTTATGCGTTATGCGTTATGCGTTATGCGTTTTGCGTTATGCGTTATGCGTTATGCGTTATGCGTTATGGGTTATGTATTATGCGTTATGCGTTATGCGTTATGCGTTGTGCGTTATGCGTTGTTCGTTATGCGTTATGCGTTGGGCGTTATACGTTTGCGTTATGCGTTATGCGTTATGCGTTATGCTTTATGCGTTATGCGTTATGCGTTATACGTTATGCGTTATGCATTTTGCGTTATGCGCCATGCGTTATGCGTTATGAGTTATAAGTTATGCGTTATGCGTTATGCGTTATGCGTTATGCGTTATGCGTTATGCGTTATGCGTTATGCGTTATGCATTTTTCGTTATGCGCCATGCGTTATGCGTTATGAGTTATGTGTTATGCGTTATGCGTTATGCGTTATGCGTTACACGGTTTGAGTTATGCGTTATGCGTTATACGGTTTGAGTTATGCGTTATGCGTTATACGTTATTGGTTTATGCGTTATGCGTTATGCGTTATGCGTTATGCGTTATGCGTTATGCGTTATGCGTTATGCGTTGTGCGTTATGGGTTATGTTTTATGCGTTATGCGTTATGCGTTATGCGTTATGCGTTATGCGTTATGCGTTATGCGTTATGCGTTATGCGTTCTGTGTTGTGCGTTGTGCGTTATGCGTTATGCGTTATGGGTTATGGGTTATGCGTTATGCTTTATGCGTTATGCATTTTGCGTTATGCGTTATACGTTTGCGTTATGCGTTATAAGTTATGCGTTATGCGTTATGCGTTATGCGTTATGCGTTACGCGTTATGCATTTTGCGTTATGCGCCATGCGTTATGCGTTATGAGTTATAAGTTATGCGTTATGCGTTATGCGTTATGCGTTATGCGTTATGCGTTTTGCGTTATGCGTTATGCGTTATGCGTTATGCGTTATGCGTTATGGGTTATGTATTATGCGTTATGCGTTATGCGTTATGCGTGGTGCGTTATGCGTTGTTCGTTATACGTTATGCGTTATGCGTTATGCGTTATGCGTTATGCGTTATGCGTTATGCGTTATACGTTATTGGTTTATGCGTTATGCGTTATGCGTTATGCGTTATGCATTATGCGTTATGCGTTATGCGTTATGCGTTATGCGTTATGCGTTATGCGTTATGCGTTATGCGTTATGCGTTATGCGTCATGCGTTATGCGTTATGCGTTTTGCGTTATGCGTTATGCGTTATGCGTTATGCGTTATGCGTTATGGGTTATGTATTATGCGTTATGCGTTATGCGTTGTGCGTTATGCGTTGTTCGTTATGCGTTATGCGTTGGGCGTTATACGTTTGCGTTATGCGTTATGCGTTATGCTTTATGCGTTATGCGTTATGCGTTATGCGTTATGCATTTTACGTTATGCGCCATGCGTTATGCGTTATGCGTTATACGGTTTGAGTTATGCGTTATGCGTTATACGTTATGCGTTATGCGTTATGCGTTATGCGTTATGCGTTATGCGTTATGCGTTATGCGTTATGCGTTATGCGTTATGCGTTATGCGTTATGCGTTTTGCGTTATGTGTTATGCGTTATGCGGTATGCGTTATGCGTTATGGGTTATGTATTATGCGTTATGCGTTATGCGTTATGCGTTGTGCGTTATGCGTTGTTCGTTATGCGTTATGCGTTGGGCGTTATGCGTTATGCATTATGCGTTATGCGCTATGGGTTATGTATTATGCGTTATGCGTTATGCGTTATGCGTTGTGCGATATGCGTTGTTCGTTATGCGTTATGCGTTGGGCGTTATACGTTTGCGTTATGCGTTATGCGTTATGCGTTATGCGTTATGCGTTATGCGTTATGCGTTATGCGTTTTGCGTTATGCGTTATACGTTATTGGTTTATGCGTTATGCGTTATGCGTTATGCGTTATGCGTTTTGTGTTATGCGTTATGGGTTATGTTTTATGCGTTATGCGTTATGCGTTATGCGTTATGCGTTATGCGTTATGCGTTATGCGTTATGCGTTATGCGTTATGCGTTATGCATTTTGCATTATGCGTTATGCGTTATGCGTTATGCGTTATGAGTTATAAGTTATGCGTTATGCGTTATGCGTTATGCGTTATGCGTTATGCGTTATGCGTTATGCGTTATGCGTTATGCGTTATGCGTTATGCGTTATGCGTTATGCGTTTTGCGTTATGTGTTATGCGTTATGCGGTATGCGTTATGCGTTATGGGTTATGTATTATGCGTTATGCGTTATGCGTTATGCGTTGTGCGTTATGCGTTGTTCGTTATGCGTTATGCGTTGGGCGTTATGCGTTATGCATTATGCGTTATGCGCTATGGGTTATGTATTATGCGTTATGCGTTATGCGTTATGCGTTGTGCGATATGCGTTGTTCGTTATGCGTTATGCGTTGGGCGTTATACGTTTGCGTTATGCGTTATGCGTTATGCGTTATGCGTTATGCGTTATGCGTTATGCGTTATGCGTTATGCGTTTTGCGTTATGCGTTATACGTTATTGGTTTATGCGTTATGCGTTATGCGTTATGCGTTATGCGTTTTGTGTTATGCGTTATGGGTTATGTTTTATGCGTTATGCGTTATGCGTTATGCGTTATGCGTTATGCGTTATGCGTTATGCGTTATGCGTTATGCGTTATGCGTTATGCATTTTGCATTATGCGTTATGCGTTATGCGTTATGCGTTATGAGTTATAAGTTATGCGTTATGCGTTATACGTTATGCGTTATGCGTTATGCGTTATGCGTTATGCGTTATGCGTTATGCGTTATGCGTTATGCATTTTGCGTTATGCGCCATGCGTTATGCGTTATGAGTTATAAGTTATGCGTTATGCGTTATGCGTTATGCGTTATGCGTTATGCGTTATGCGTTATGCATTTTTCGTTATGCGCCATGCGTTATGCGTTATGAGTTATGTGTTATGCGTTATGCGTTATGCGTTATGCGTTACACGGTTTGAGTTATGCGTTATGCGTTATACGGTTTGAGTTATGCGTTATGCGTTATGCGTTATGCGTTATGCGTTATGCGTTATGCATTTTTCGTTATGCGCCATGCGTTATGCGTTATGAGTTATGTGTTATGCGTTATGCGTTATGCGTTATGCGTTACACGGTTTGAGTTATGCGTTATGCGTTATACGGTTTGAGTTATGCGTTATGCGTTATACGTTATTGGTTTATGCGTTATGCGTTATGCGTTATGCGTTATGCGTTATGCGTTATGCGTTATGCGTTATGCGTTGTGCGTTATGGGTTATGTTTTATGCGTTATGCGTTATGCGTTATGCGTTATGCGTTATGCGTTATGCGTTATGCGTTATGCGTTATGCGTTATGCGTTATGCGTTCTGTGTTGTGCGTATTGCGTTGTGCGTTATGCGTTATGCGTTATGCGTTATGGGTTATGGGTTATGCGTTATGCTTTATGCGTTATGCATTTTGCGTTATGCGTTATACGTTTGCGTTATGCGTTATAAGTTATGCGTTATGCGTTATGCGTTATGCGTTATGCGTTACGCGTTATGCATTTTGCGTTATGCGCCATGCGTTATGCGTTATGAGTTATAAGTTATGCGTTATGCGTTATGCGTTATGCGTTATGCGTTATGCGTTATGCGTTATGCGTTATGCGTTATGCGTTCTGTGTTGTGCGTTGTGCGTTGTGCGTTATGCGTTATGCGTTATGGGTTATGGGTTATGCGTTATGCTTTATGCGTTATGCATTTTGCGTTATGCGTTATACGTTTGCGTTATGCGTTATAAGTTATGCGTTATGCGTTATGCGTTATGCGTTATGCGTTACGCGTTATGCATTTTGCGTTATGCGCCATGCGTTATGCGTTATGAGTTATAAGTTATGCGTTATGCGTTATGCGTTATGCGTTATGCGTTATGCGTTATGCGTTTTGCGTTATGCGTTATGCGTTATGCGTTATGCGTTATGCGTTATGCGTTATGGGTTATGTATTATGCGTTATGCGTTATGCGTTATGCGTTGTGCGTTATGCGTTGTTCGTTATACGTTATGCGTTATGCGTTATGCGTTATGCGTTATGCGTTATGCGTTATACGTTATTGGTTTATGCGTTATGCGTTATGCGTTATGCGTTATGGGTTATGTATTATGCGTTATGCGTTATGCGTTATGCGTTGTGCGTTATGCGTTGTTCGTTATACGTTATGCGTTATGCGTTATGCGTTATGCGTTATGAGTTATGCGTTATGCGTTATACGTTATTGGTTTATGCGTTATGCGTTATGCGTTATGCGTTATGCGTTGGGCGTTATACGTTTGCGTTATGCGTTATGCGTTATGCGTTATGCTTTATGCGTTATGCGTTATGCGTTATGCGTTATGCGTTATGCGTTATGCGTTATGCGTTATGCGTTGGGCGTAATACGTTTGCGTTATGCGTTATGCGTTATGCGTTATGCGTTATGCGTTATGCGTTATGCGTTATGCGTTTTGCGTTATGCGTTGGGCGTAATACGTTTGCGTTATGCGTTATGCGTTATGCGTTATGCGTTATGCGTTATGCGTTATGCTTTATGCGTTATGCGTTATGCGTTATACGGTATGAGTTATGCGTTATGCGTTATGCGTTATGCGTTATGCGTTATGCGTTATGCGTTGTGCGTTTTGCGTTATGCGTTCTGTGTTGTGCGTTGTGCGTTGTGCGTTGTGCGTTATGCTTTATGCGTTATGCGTTATGCGTTATACGGTATGAGTTATGCGTTATGCGTTATGCGTTATGAGTTATGCGTTATGCATTATGCGTTATGCGCTATGCGTTATGCGTTATGCATTTTGCGTTATGCGTTATGCGTTATGCGTTATGCGTTATGAGTTATAAGTTATGCGTTATGCGTTATGCGTTATGCGTTATGCGTTATGCGTTATGCGTTATGCGTTATGCGTTATGCGTTATGCGTTACACGGTTTGAGTTATGCGTTATGCGTTATACGGTTTGAGTTATGCGTTATGCGTTATACGTTATTGGTTTATGCGTTATGCGTTATGCGTTTTGCGTTATGCGTTATGGGTTATGTCTTATGCGTTATGCGTTATGCGTTATGCGTTATGCGTTATGCGTTATGCGTTATGCGTTATGCGTTATGCGTTATGAGTTATGCGTTATGCGTTATGCGTTATGCGTTATGCGTTATACGGTTTGAGTTATGCGTTATGCGTTATACGGTTTGAGTTATGCGTTATGCGTTATACGTTATTGGTTTATGCGTTATGCGTTTTGCGTTATGCGTTATGGGTTATGTTTTATGCGTTATGCGTTATGCGTTATGCGTTATGCGTTATGCGTTATGCGTTATGCGTTGATCGTTATGCGTTATGCGTTAGGCGTTATACGTTTGCGTTATGCGTTATGCGTTATGCGTTATGCTTTATGCGTTATGCGTTATGCGTTATGAGTTATAAGTTATGCGTTATGCGTTATGCGTTATGCGTTATGCGTTATGCGTTATGCGTTATGCGTTATGCATTTTGCGTTATGCGCCATGCGTTATGCGTTATGAGTTATGCGTTATGCGTTATGCGTTATGCGTTATGCGTTACACGGTTTGAGTTATGCGTTATGCGTTATACGGTTTGAGTTATGCGTTATGCGTTATACGTTATTGGTTTATGCGTTATGCGTTATGCGTTATGCGTTATGCGTTATGCGTTATGCGTTATGCGTTGTGCGTTATGGGTTATGTTTTATGCGTTATGCGTTATGCGTTATACGGTATGAGTTATGCGTTATGCGTTATGCGTTATGCGTTATGCGTTCTGTGTTGTGCGTTGTGCGTTGTGCGTTATGCGTTATGCGTTATGGGTTATGGGTTATGCGTTATGCGTTATGCGTTATACATTTTGCGTTATGCGTTTTGCGTTATGCGTTATGCGTTATGAGTTATAAGTTATGCGTTATGCGTTATGGGTTATGCGTTATGCATTTTGCGTTATGCGCCATGCGTTATGCGTTATGCGTTATGCTTTATGCGTTATGCGTTATGCGTTATGCGTTATGAGTTATGCGTTATGCGTTATGCGTTATGCGTTATACGGTTTGAGTTATGCGTTATGCGTTATACGGTTTGAGTTATGCGTTATGCGTTATACGTTATTGGTTTATGCGTTATGCGTTTTGCGTTATGCGTTATGCATTTTGCGTTTTGCGCCATGCGTTATGCGTTATGAGTTATGCGTTATGCGTTATGCGTTATGCGTTATGCGTTACACGGTTTGAGTTATGCGTTATGCGTTATACGGTTTGAGTTATGCGTTATGCGTTATACGTTATTGGTTTATGCGTTATGCGTTATGCGTTATGCGTTATGCGTTATGCGTTATGCGTTATGCGTTATGCGTTATGCGTTGTGCGTTACACGGTTTGAGTTATGCGTTATGCGTTATACGGTTTGAGTTATGCGTTATGCGTTATACGTTATTGGTTTATGCGTTATGCGTTATGCGTTATGCGTTATGCGTTATGCATTGTGCGTTATGGGTTATGTTTTATGCGTTATGCGTTATGCGTTATGCGTTATGCGTTATGCGTTATGCGTTATGCGTTCTGTGTTGTGCGTATTGCGTTGTGCGTTATGCGTTATGCGTTATGCGTTATGGGTTATGGGTTATGCGTTATGCTTTATGCGTTATGCATTTTGCGTTATGCGTTATACGTTTGCGTTATGCGTTATAAGTTATGCGTTATGCGTTATGCGTTATGCGTTATGCGTTACGCGTTATGCATTTTGCGTTATGCGCCATGCGTTATGCGTTATGAGTTATAAGTTATGCGTTATGCGTTATGCGTTATGCGTTATGCGTTATGCGTTATGCGTTATGCGTTATGCGTTATGCGTTATGCGTTATGCGTTATGCGTTATGAGTTATGCGTTATGCGTTATGCGTTATGCGTTATGCGTTATACGGTTTGAGTTATGCGTTATGCGTTATACGGTTTGAGTTATGCGTTATGCGTTATACGTTATTGGTTTATGCGTTATGCGTTTTGCGTTATGCGTTATGGGTTATGTTTTATGCGTTATGCGTTATGCGTTATGCGTTATGCGTTATGCGTTATGCGTTGATCGTTATGCGTTATGCGTTAGGCGTTATACGTTTGCGTTATGCGTTATGCGTTATGCGTTATGCTTTATGCGTTATGCGTTATGCGTTATGAGTTATAAGTTATGCGTTATGCGTTATGCGTTATGCGTTATGCGTTATGCGTTATGCGTTATGCGTTATGCATTTTGCGTTATGCGCCATGCGTTATGCGTTATGAGTTATGCGTTATGCGTTATGCGTTATGCGTTATGCGTTACACGGTTTGAGTTATGCGTTATGCGTTATACGGTTTGAGTTATGCGTTATGCGTTATACGTTATTGGTTTATGCGTTATGCGTTATGCGTTATGCGTTATGCGTTATGCGTTATGCGTTATGCGTTGTGCGTTATGGGTTATGTTTTATGCGTTATGCGTTATGCGTTATACGGTATGAGTTATGCGTTATGCGTTATGCGTTATGCGTTATGCGTTCTGTGTTGTGCGTTGTGCGTTGTGCGTTATGCGTTATGCGTTATGGGTTATGGGTTATGCGTTATGCGTTATGCGTTATACATTTTGCGTTATGCGTTTTGCGTTATGCGTTATGCGTTATGAGTTATAAGTTATGCGTTATGCGTTATGCGTTATGCGTTATGCATTTTGCGTTATGCGCCATGCGTTATGCGTTATGCGTTATGCTTTATGCGTTATGCGTTATGCGTTATGCGTTATGAGTTATGCGTTATGCGTTATGCGTTATGCGTTATGCGTTATACGGTTTGAGTTATGCGTTATGCGTTATACGGTTTCAGTTATGCGTTATGCGTTATACGTTATTGGTTTATGCGTTATGCGTTTTGCGTTATGCGTTATGCATTTTGCGTTTTGCGCCATGCGTTATGCGTTATGAGTTATGCGTTATGCGTTATGCGTTATGCGTTATGCGTTACACGGTTTGAGTTATGCGTTATGCGTTATACGGTTTGAGTTATGCGTTATGCGTTATACGTTATTGGTTTATGCGTTATGCGTTATGCGTTATGCGTTATGCGTTATGCGTTATGCGTTATGCGTTATGCGTTATGCGTTATGCGTTGTGCGTTATGGGTTATGTTTTATGCGTTATGCGTTATGCGTTATACGGTATGAGTTATGCGTTATGCGTTATGCGTTATGCGTTATGCGTTCTGTGTTGTGCGTTGTGCGTTGTGCGTTATGCGTTATGCGTTATGGGTTATGGGTTATGCGTTATGCGTTATGCGTTATACATTTTGCGTTATGCGTTTTGCGTTATGCGTTATGCGTTATGAGTTATAAGTTATGCGTTATGCGTTATGCGTTATGCGTTATGCGTTGTGCGTTATGCGTTGTTCGTTATGCGTTATGCGTTGGGCGTTATACGTTTGCGTTATGCGTTATGCGTTATGCGTTATGCTTTATGCGTTATGCGTTATGCGTTATGCGTTATGCGTTATGCATTTTACGTTATGCGCCATGCGTTATGCGTTATGCGTTATGAGTTATGCGTTATGCGTTATGCGTTATGCGTTATGCGTTATGCGTTATGCGTTATGCGTTATGCGTTATGCGTTATGCGTTATGCGTTATGCGTTATGCATTTTACGTTATGCGCCATGCGTTATGCGTTATGCGTTATGAGTTATGCGTTATGCGTTATGCGTTATGCGTTATGCGTTATGCGTTATGCGTTATGCGTTATGCGTTATGCGTTATGCGTTATGCGTTATGCGTTATACGGTTTGAGTTATGCGTTATGCGTTATACGTTATGCGTTATGCGTTATGCGTTATCCGTTATGCGTTATACGTTATTGGTTTATGCGTTATGCGTTATGCGTTATGCGTTATGCGTTATGCGTTTTGCGTTATGCGTTATGGGTTATGTTTTATGCGTTATGCGTTATGCGTTATGCGTTATGCGTTATGCGTTATGCGTTATGCGTTATGCGTTATGCGTTTTGCGTTATGCGTTATGCGTTATGCGTTATGCGTTCTGTGTTGTGCGTTGTGCGTTGTGCGTTATGCGTTATGCGTTATGGGTTATGGGTTATGCGTTATGCGTGATCCGTTATGCGTTAGGCGTTATGCGTTATGCGTTATGCGTTATGCTTTATGCGTTATGCGTTATGCGTTATACGGTATGAGTTATGCGTTATGCGTTATGCGTTATGCGTTATGCGTTCTGTGTTGTGCGTTGTGCGTTGTGCGTTATGCGTTATGCGTTATGGGTTATGGGTTATGCGTTATGCGTTATGCGTTATGCGTTATGCATTTTGCGTTATGCGTTATGCGTTATGCGTTATGCGTTATGCGTTACGCGTTACGCGTTATGCGTTATGCGTTATGCGTTATGCGTTATGCGTTATGCGTTATGCGTTATGCGTTATGCGTTATGCGTTATGCGTTATGCGTTATGCGTTATGCGTTATGCGTTATGCGTTATGCATTTTGCGTTATGCGCCATGCGTTATGCGTTATGAGTTATAAGTTATGCGTTATGCGTTATGCGTTATGCGTTATGCGTTATGCGTTATGCGTTATGCGTTATGCGTTATGCATTTTGCGTTGTGCGCCATGCGTTATGCGTCATGAGTTATGCGTTATGCGTTATGCGTTATGCGTTATGCGTTACACGGTTTGAGTTATGCGTTATGCGTTATACGGTTTGAGTTATGCGTTATGCGTTATACGTTATTGGTTTATGCGTTATGCGTTATGCGTTATGCGTTATCCGTTATGCGTTATGCGTTATGCGTTATGCGTTATGCGTTATGCGTTATGCGTTTTGCGTTATGCGTTATGCGTTATGCGTTATGCGTTATGCGTTATGGGTTATGTATTATGCGTTATGCGTTATGCGTTATGCGTTGTGCGTTATGCGTTGTTCGTTATGCGTTATGCGTTGGGCGTTATACGTTTGCGTTATGCGTTATGCGTTATGCGTTATGCGTTATGCTTTATGCGTTATGCGTTATGCGTTATGCGTTATGCAGTTTACGTTATGCGCCATGCGTTATGCGTTATGCGTTATGAGTTATGCATTTTGCGTTATGCGCCATGCGTTATGCGTTATGAGTTATAAGTTATGCGTTATGCGTTATGCGTTATGCGTTATGCGTTATGCGTTATGCGTTATGCGTTATGCATTTTGCGTTGTGCGCCATGCGTTATGCGTCATGAGTTATGCGTTATGCGTTATGCGTTATGCGTTATGCGTTACACGGTTTGAGTTATGCGTTATGCGTTATACGGTTTGAGTTATGCGTTATGCGTTATACGTTATTGGTTTATGCGTTATGCGTTATGCGTTATGCGTTATGCGTTATGCGTTATGCGTTATGCGTTATGCGTTGTGCGTTATGGGTTATGTTTTATGCGTTATGCGTTATGCGTTATGCGTTATGCGTTATGCGTTATGCGTTATGCGTTATGCGTTCTGTGTTGTGCGTTGTGCGTTGTGCGTTATGCGTTATGCGTTATGGGTTATGGGTTATGCGTTATGCGTGATCCGTTATGCGTTAGGCGTTATGCGTTATGCGTTATGCGTTATGCTTTATGCGTTATGCGTTATGCGTTATACGGTATGAGTTATGCGTTATGCGTTATGCGTTATGCGTTATGCGTTCTGTGTTGTGCGTTGTGCGTTGTGCGTTATGCGTTATGCGTTATGGGTTATGGGTTATGCGTTATGCGTTATGCGTTATGCGTTATGCATTTTGCGTTATGCGTTATGCGTTATGCGTTATGCGTTATGCGTTACGCGTTACGCGTTATGCGTTATGCGTTATGCGTTATGCGTTATGCGTTATGCGTTATGCGTTATGCGTTATGCGTTATGCGTTATGCGTTATGCGTTATGCGTTATGCGTTATGCATTTTGCGTTATGCGCCATGCGTTATGCGTTATGAGTTATAAGTTATGCGTTATGCGTTATGCGTTATGCGTTATGCGTTATGCGTTATGCGTTATGCGTTATGCATTTTGCGTTGTGCGCCATGCGTTATGCGTCATGAGTTATGCGTTATGCGTTATGCGTTATGCGTTATGCGTTATGCGTTATACGGTTTGAGTTATGCGTTATGCGTTATACGTTATTGGTTTATGCGTTATGCGTTATGCGTTATGCGTTATCCGTTATGCGTTATGCGTTATGCGTTATGCGTTATGCGTTGTGCGTTATGGGTTATGTTTTATGCGTTATGCGTTATGCGTTATGCGTTATGCGTTATGCGTTATGCGTTATGCGTTCTGTGTTGTGCGTTGTGCGTTGTGCGTTATGCGTTATGCGTTATGGGTTATGGGTTATGCGTTATGCGTGATCCGTTATGCGTTAGGCGTTATGCGTTATGCGTTATGCTTTATGCGTTATGCGTTATGCGTTATACGGTATGAGTTATGCGATATGCGTTATGCGTTATGCGTTATGCGTTCTGTGTTGTGCGTTGTGCGTTGTGCGTTATGCGTTATGCGTTATGGGTTATGGGTTATGCGTTATGCGTTATGCGTTGTGCGTTGTGCGTTATGCGTTATGCGTTATGGGTTATGGGTTATGCGTTATGCGTTATGCGTTATACATTTTGCGTTATGCGTTTTGCGTTATGCGTTATGCGTTATGAGTTATAAGTTATGCGTTATGCGTTATGCGTTATGCGTTATGCATTTTGCGTTATGCGCCATGCGTTATGCGTTATGCGTTATGCTTTATGCGTTATGCGTTATGCGTTATGCGTTATGAGTTATGCGTTATGCGTTATGCGTTATGCGTTATGCGTTATACGGTTTGAGTTATGCGTTATGCGTTATACGGTTTGAGTTATGCGTTATGCGTTATACGTTATTGGTTTATGCGTTATGCGTTTTGCGTTATGCGTTATGCATTTTGCGTTTTGCGCCATGCGTTATGCGTTATGAGTTATGCGTTATGCGTTATGCGTTATGCGTTATGCGTTACACGGTTTGAGTTATGCGTTATGCGTTATACGGTTTGAGTTATGCGTTATGCGTTATACGTTATTGGTTTATGCGTTATGCGTTATGCGTTATGCGTTATGCGTTATGCGTTATGCGTTATGCGTTATGCGTTATGCGTTATGCGTTGTGCGTTATGGGTTATGTTTTATGCGTTATGCGTTATGCGTTATACGGTATGAGTTATGCGTTATGCGTTATGCGTTATGCGTTATGCGTTCTGTGTTGTGCGTTGTGCGTTGTGCGTTATGCGTTATGCGTTATGGGTTATGGGTTATGCGTTATGCGTTATGCGTTATACATTTTGCGTTATGCGTTTTGCGTTATGCGTTATGCGTTATGAGTTATGCGTTATGCGTTATGCGTTATGCGTTATGCGTTATGCATTTTGCGTTATGCGCCATGCGTTATGCGTTATGCGTTATGCTTTATGCGTTATGCGTTATGCGTTATGCGTTATGAGTTATGCGTTATGCGTTATGCGTTATGCGTTATGCGTTATACGGTTTGAGTTATGCGTTATGCGTTATACGGTTTGAGTTATGCGTTATGCGTTATACGTTATTGGTTTATGCGTTATGCGTTTTGCGTTATGCGTTATGCATTTTGCGTTTTGCGCCATGCGTTATGCGTTATGAGTTATGCGTTATGCGTTATGCGTTATGCGTTATGCGTTACACGGTTTGAGTTATGCGTTATGCGTTATACGGTTTGAGTTATGCGTTATGCGTTATACGTTATTGGTTTATGCGTTATGCGTTATGCGTTATGCGTTATGCGTTATGCGTTATGCGTTATGCGTTATGCGTTATGCGTTGTGCGTTATGGGTTATGTTTTATGCGTTATGCGTTATGCGTTATACGGTATGAGTTATGCGTTATGCGTTATGCGTTATGCGTTATGCGTTCTGTGTTGTGCGTTGTGCGTTGTGCGTTATGCGTTATGCGTTATGGGTTATGGGTTATGCGTTATGCGTTATGCGTTATACATTTTGCGTTATGCGTTTTGCGTTATGCGTTATGCGTTATGAGTTATAAGTTATGCGTTATGCGTTATGCGTTATGCGTTATGCGTTATGCATTTTGCGTTATGCGCCATGCGTTATGCGTTATGCGTTATGCTTTATGCGTTATGCGTTATGCGTTATGCGTTATGCGTTATGCGTTATGCGTTATGCGTTATGCGATATGCATATGCGTTATGCGTTATGCGTTATGCGTTATGCTTTATGCGTTATGCGTTATGCGTTATGCGTTATGCGTTAAGCGTTAGGCGTTATACGTTTGCGTTATGCGTTATGCGTTATGCTTTATACGTTATGCGTTATGTGTTATGCTTTTTGCGTTATGCGTTATGCGTTATGCGTTATGCGTTATGCGTTATGCGTTATGCGTTATGCGTTATGCGTTATGCGTTATGCGTTATGGGTTATGCGTTATGCGTTATGCGTTATGCGTTATGCGTTATACGGTTTGAGTTATGCGTTATGCGTTATGCGTTATGCGTTATGCGTTATGCATTTTGCGTTGTGCGCCATGCGTTATGCGTCATGAGTTATGCGTTATGCGTTATGCGTTATGCGTTATGCGTTATGCGTTATGCGTTATACGGTTTGAGTTATGCGTTATGCGTTATACGTTATTGGTTTATGCGTTATGCGTTATGCGTTATGCGTTATCCGTTATGCGTTATGCGTTATGCGTTATGCGTTATGCGTTGTGCGTTATGGGTTATGTTTTATGCGTTATGCGTTATGCGTTATGCGTTATGCGTTATGCGTTATGCGTTATGCGTTCTGTGTTGTGCGTTGTGCGTTGTGCGTTATGCGTTATGCGTTATGGGTTATGGGTTATGCGTTATGCGTGATCCGTTATGCGTTAGGCGTTATGCGTTATGCGTTATGCTTTATGCGTTATGCGTTATGCGTTATACGGTATGAGTTATGCGATATGCGTTATGCGTTATGCGTTATGCGTTCTGTGTTGTGCGTTGTGCGTTGTGCGTTATGCGTTATGCGTTATGGGTTATGGGTTATGCGTTATGCGTTATGCGTTGTGCGTTGTGCGTTATGCGTTATGCGTTATGGGTTATGGGTTATGCGTTATGCGTTATGCGTTATACATTTTGCGTTATGCGTTTTGCGTTATGCGTTATGCGTTATGAGTTATAAGTTATGCGTTATGCGTTATGCGTTATGCGTTATGCATTTTGCGTTATGCGCCATGCGTTATGCGTTATGCGTTATGCTTTATGCGTTATGCGTTATGCGTTATGCGTTATGAGTTATGCGTTATGCGTTATGCGTTATGCGTTATGCGTTATACGGTTTGAGTTATGCGTTATGCGTTATACTGTTTGAGTTATGCGTTATGCGTTATACGTTATTGGTTTATGCGTTATGCGTTTTGCGTTATGCGTTATGCATTTTGCGTTTTGCGCCATGCGTTATGCGTTATGAGTTATGCGTTATGCGTTATGCGTTATGCGTTATGCGTTACACGGTTTGAGTTATGCGTTATGCGTTATACGGTTTGAGTTATGCGTTATGCGTTATACGTTATTGGTTTATGCGTTATGCGTTATGCGTTATGCGTTATGCGTTATGCGTTATGCGTTATGCGTTATGCGTTATGCGTTATGCGTTGTGCGTTATGGGTTATGTTTTATGCGTTATGCGTTATGCGTTATACGGTATGAGTTATGCGTTATGCGTTATGCGTTATGCGTTATGCGTTCTGTGTTGTGCGTTGTGCGTTGTGCGTTATGCGTTATGCGTTATGGGTTATGGGTTATGCGTTATGCGTTATGCGTTATACATTTTGCGTTATGCGTTTTGCGTTATGCGTTATGCGTTATGAGTTATAAGTTATGCGTTATGCGTTATGCGTTATGCGTTATGCATTTTGCGTTATGCGCCATGCGTTATGCGTTATGCGTTATGCTTTATGCGTTATGCGTTATGCGTTATGCGTTATGAGTTATGCGTTATGCGTTATGCGTTATGCGTTATGCGTTATACGGTTTGAGTTATGCGTTATGCGTTATACGGTTTGAGTTATGCGTTATGCGTTATACGTTATTGGTTTATGCGTTATGCGTTTTGCGTTATGCGTTATGCATTTTGCGTTTTGCGCCATGCGTTATGCGTTATGAGTTATGCGTTATGCGTTATGCGTTATGCGTTATGCGTTACACGGTTTGAGTTATGCGTTATGCGTTATACGGTTTGAGTTATGCGTTATGCGTTATACGTTATTGGTTTATGCGTTATGCGTTATGCGTTATGCGTTATGCGTTATGCGTTATGCGTTATGCGTTATGCGTTATGCGTTGTGCGTTATGGGTTATGTTTTATGCGTTATGCGTTATGCGTTATACGGTATGAGTTATGCGTTATGCGTTATGCGTTATGCGTTATGCGTTCTGTGTTGTGCGTTGTGCGTTGTGCGTTATGCGTTATGCGTTATGGGTTATGGGTTATGCGTTATGCGTTATGCGTTATACATTTTGCGTTATGCGTTTTGCGTTATGCGTTATGCGTTATGAGTTATAAGTTATGCGTTATGCGTTATGCGTTATGCGTTATGCGTTATGCATTTTGCGTTATGCGCCATGCGTTATGCGTTATGCGTTATGCTTTATGCGTTATGCGTTATGCGTTATGCGTTATGCGTTATGCGTTATGCGTTATGCGTTATGCGATATGCATATGCGTTATGCGTTATGCGTTATGCGTTATGCTTTATGCGTTATGCGTTATGCGTTATGCGTTATGCGTTAAGCGTTAGGCGTTATACGTTTGCGTTATGCGTTATGCGTTATGCTTTATACGTTATGCGTTATGTGTTATGCTTTTTGCGTTATGCGTTATGCGTTATGCGTTATGCGTTATGCGTTATGCGTTATGCGTTATGCGTTATGCGTTATGCGTTATGCGTTATGCGTTATGGGTTATGCGTTATGCGTTATGCGTTATGCGTTATGCGTTATACGGTTTGAGTTATGCGTTATGCGTTATACGTTATGCGTTATGCGTTATGCGTTATGTATTATGCGTTATGCGTTATGCGTTATGCGTTGTGCGTTATGCGTTGTTCGTTATGCGTTATGCGTTGGGCGTTATACGTTTGCGTTATGCGTTATGCGTTATGCGTTATGCTTTATGCGTTATGCGTTATGCGTTATGCGTTATGCGTTATGCATTTTACGTTATGCGCCATGCGTTATGCGTTATGCGTTATGAGTTATGCGTTATGCGTTATGCGTTATGCGTTATGCGTTATGCGTTATGCGTTATGCGTTATGCGTTATGCGTTATGCGTTATGCGTTATGCGTTATGCATTTTACGTTATGCGCCATGCGTTATGCGTTATGCGTTATGAGTTATGCGTTATGCGTTATGCGTTATGCGTTATGCGTTATGCGTTATGCGTTATGCGTTATGCGTTATGCGTTATGCGTTATGCGTTATACGGTTTGAGTTATGCGTTATGCGTTATACGTTATGCGTTATGCGTTATGCGTTATCCGTTATGCGTTATACGTTATTGGTTTATGCGTTATGCGTTATGCGTTATGCGTTATGCGTTATGCGTTTTGCGTTATGCGTTATGGGTTATGTTTTATGCGTTATGCGTTATGCGTTATGCGTTATGCGTTATGCGTTATGCGTTATGCGTTATGCGTTTTGCGTTATGCGTTATGCGTTATGCGTTATGCGTTCTGTGTTGTGCGTTGTGCGTTGTGCGTTATGCGTTATGCGTTATGGGTTATGGGTTATGCGTTATGCGTGATCCGTTATGCGTTAGGCGTTATGCGTTATGCGTTATGCGTTATGCTTTATGCGTTATGCGTTATGCGTTATACGGTATGAGTTATGCGTTATGCGTTATGCGTTATGCGTTATGCGTTCTGTGTTGTGCGTTGTGCGTTGTGCGTTATGCGTTATGCGTTATGGGTTATGGGTTATGCGTTATGCGTTATGCGTTATGCGTTATGCATTTTGCGTTATGCGTTATGCGTTATGCGTTATGCGTTATGCGTTATGCGTTACGCGTTATGCGTTATGCGTTATGCGTTATGCGTTATGCGTTATGCGTTATGCGTTATGCGTTATGCGTTATGCGTTATGCGTTATGCGTTATGCGTTATGCGTTATGCATTTTGCGTTATGCGCCATGCGTTATGCGTTATGAGTTATAAGTTATGCGTTATGCGTTATGCGTTATGCGTTATGCGTTATGCGTTATGCGTTATGCGTTATGCATTTTGCGTTGTGCGCCATGCGTTATGCGTCATGAGTTATGCGTTATGCGTTATGCGTTATGCGTTATGCGTTACACGGTTTGAGTTATGCGTTATGCGTTATACGGTTTGAGTTATGCGTTATGCGTTATACGTTATTGGTTTATGCGTTATGCGTTATGCGTTATGCGTTATCCGTTATGCGTTATGCGTTATGCGTTATGCGTTATGCGTTATGCGTTATGCGTTATGCGTTTTGCGTTATGCGTTATGCGTTATGCGTTATGCGTTATGCGTTATGGGTTATGTATTATGCGTTATGCGTTATGCGTTATGCGTTGTGCGTTATGCGTTGTTCGTTATGCGTTATGCGTTGGGCGTTATACGTTTGCGTTATGCGTTATGCGTTATGCGTTATGCTTTATGCGTTATGCGTTATGCGTTATGCGTTATGCGTTATGCAGTTTACGTTATGCGCCATGCGTTATGCGTTATGCGTTATGAGTTATGCATTTTGCGTTATGCGCCATGCGTTATGCGTTATGAGTTATAAGTTATGCGTTATGCGTTATGCGTTATGCGTTATGCGTTATGCATTTTGCGTTGTGCGCCATGCGTTATGCGTCATGAGTTATGCGTTATGCGTTATGCGTTATGCGTTATGCGTTATGCGTTACACGGTTTGAGTTATGCGTTATGCGTTATACGGTTTGAGTTATGCGTTATGCGTTATACGTTATTGGTTTATGCGTTATGCGTTATGCGTTATGCGTTATGCGTTATGCGTTATGCGTTATGCGTTATGCGTTGTGCGTTATGGGTTATGTTTTATGCGTTATGCGTTATGCGTTATGCGTTATGCGTTATGCGTTCTGTGTTGTGCGTTGTGCGTTGTGCGTTATGCGTTATGCGTTATGGGTTATGGGTTATGCGTTATGCGTGATCCGTTATGCGTTAGGCGTTATGCGTTATGCGTTATGCGTTATGCTTTATGCGTTATGCGTTATGCGTTATACGGTATGAGTTATGCGTTATGCGTTATGCGTTATGCGTTATGCGTTCTGTGTTGTGCGTTGTGCGTTGTGCGTTATGCGTTATGCGTTATGGGTTATGGGTTATGCGTTATGCGTTATGCGTTATGCGTTATGCATTTTGCGTTATGCGTTATGCGTTATGCATTTTGCGTTATGCGCCATGCGTTATGCGTTATGAGTTATAAGTTATGCGTTATGCGTTATGCGTTATGCGTTATGCGTTATGCGTTATGCGTTATGCGTTATGCGTTATGCATTTTGCGTTGTGCGCCATGCGTTATGCGTCATGAGTTATGCGTTATGCGTTATGCGTTATGCGTTATGCGTTACACGGTTTGAGTTATGCGTTATGCGTTATACGGTTTGAGTTATGCGTTATGCGTTATACGTTATTGGTTTATGCGTTATGCGTTATGCGTTATGCGTTATCCGTTATGCGTTATGCGTTATGCGTTATGCGTTATGCGTTGTGCGTTATGGGTTATGTTTAATGCGTTATGCGTTATGCGTTATGCGTTATGCGTTATGCGTTATGCGTTCTGTGTTGTGCGTTGTGCGTTGTGCGTTATGCGTTATGCTTTATGCGTTATGCGTTATGCGTTATACGGTATGAGTTATGCGTTATGCGTTATGCGTTATGCGTTATGCGTTCTTTGTTGTGCGTTGTGCGTTGTGCGTTATGCGTTATGCGTTATGGGTTATGGGTTATGCGTTATGCGTTATGCGTTATGCATTTTGCGTTATGCGTTATGCGTTATGCGTTATGCGTTATGCGTTATGCGTTATGCGATATGCATATGCGTTATGCGTTATGCGTTATGCGTTATGCGTTATGCGTTATGCGTTATGCGTTATGCGTTATGCGTTATGCGTTATGCGTTATGCGTTATGCGTTATGCGTTATGCGGTATGCGTTAGGCGTTATACGTTTGCGTTATGCGTTATGCGTTATGCGTTATGCTTTATGCGTTATGCGTTATGTGTTATGCTTTTTGCGTTATGCGTTATGCGTTATGCGTTATGCGTTATGCGTTATGCGTTATGCGTTATGCGTTATGCGTTATGCGTTATGGGTTATGCGTTATGCGTTATGCGTTATGCGTTATGCGTTATGCGTTATACGGTTTGAGTTATGCGTTATGCGTTATACGTTATGCGTTATGCGTTACGCGTTATGCGTTATGCGTTATGCGTTATACGTTATTGGTTTATGCGTTATGCGTTATGCGTTATGCGTTATGCGTTATGCGTTTTGCGTTATGCGTTATGGGTTATGTGTTATGCGTTATGCGTTATGCGTTATGCGTTATGCGTTATACGTTATGCGTTATGCGTTATGCGTTATGCGTTATGCGTTATGCGTTATGCGTTTTGCGTTATGCGTTATGCGTTATGCGTTATGCGTTATGGGTTATGTATTATGCGTTATGCGTTATGCGTTATGCGTTGTGCGTTATGCGTTGTTCGTTATGCGTTATGCGTTGGGCGTTATACGTTTGCGTTATGCGTTATGCGTTATGCGTTATGCTTTATGCGTTATGCGTAATGCGTTATGCGTTATGCGTTATACGGTTTGAGTTATGCGTTATGCGTTATACGTTATGCGTTATGCGTTATGCGTTATGCGTTATGCGTTATGCGTTATGCGTTATACGTTATTGGTTTATGCGTTATGCGTTATGCGTTATGCGTTATGCGTTATGCGTTTTGCGTTATGCGTTATGGGTTATGTTTTATGCGTTATGCGTTATGCGTTATGCGTTATGCGTTATGCGTTATGCGTTATGCGTTATGCGTTATGCGTTATACGGTTTGAGTTATGCGTTATGCGTTATACGTTATGCGTTATGCGTTATGCGTTATGCGTTATGCGTTATGCGTTATGCGTTATACGTTATTGGTTTATGCGTTATGCGTTATGCGTTATGCGTTATGCGTTATGCGTTTTGCGTTATGCGTTATGGGTTATGTTTTATGCGTTATGCGTTATGCGTTATGCGTTATGCGTTATGCGTTATGCGTTATGCGTTATGCGTTATGCGTTATGCGTTTTGCGTTATGCGTTATGCGTTATGCGTTATGCGTTATGGGTTATGTATTATGCGTTATGCGTTATGCGTTATGCGTTGTGCGTTATGCGTTGTTCGTTATGCGTTATGCGTTGGGCGTTATACGTTTGCGTTATGCGTTATGCGTTATGCGTTATGCTTTATGCGTTATGCGTTATGCGTTATGCGTTATGCGTTATGCATTTTACGTTATGCGCCATGCGTTATGCGTTATGCGTTATGAGTTATGCGTTATGCGTTATGCGTTATGCGTTATGCGTTATGCGTTATGCGTTATGCGATATGCGTTATGCGTTATGCGTTATGCGTTATGCGTTGGGCGTAATACGTTTGCGTTATGCGTTATGCGTTATGCGTTATGCTTTATGCGTTATGCGTTATGCGTTATACGGTATGAGTTATGCGTTATGCGTTATGCGTTATGCGTTATGCGTTATGCGTTATGCGTTATGCGTTATGCGTTATGCGTTATGCGTTATGCGTTATGCGTTATGCGTTATGCGTTATGCGTTATGCGTTATGCATTTTGCGTTATGCGCCATGCGTTATGCGTTATGAGATATAAGTTATGCGTTATGCGTTATGCGTTATGCGTTATGCGTTATGCATTTTGCGTTATGCGCCATGCGTTATGCGTTATGCGTTATGCGTTCTGTGTTGTGCGTTGTGCGTTGTGCGTTATGCGTTATGCGTCATGGGTTATGGGTTATGCGTTATGCGTTATGCGTTATGCGTTATGCGTTATGCGTTATACGGTTTGAGTTATGCGTTATGCGTTATACGGTTTGAGTTATGCGTTATGCGTTATACGGTTTGAGTTATGCGTTATGCGTTATACGTTATTGGTTTATGCGTTATGCGTTATGCGTTATGCGTTTTGCGTTATGCATTATGGGTTATGTTTTATGCGTTATGCGTTATGCGTTATGCGTTATGCGTTATGCGTTATGCGTTATGCGTTATGCGTTATGCGTTATGCTTTATGCATTTTGCGTTATGCGCCATGCGTTATGCGTTATGAGTTATGCGTTATGCGTTATGCGTTATGCGTTATGCGTTATGCGTTATGCGTTACACGGTTTGAGTTATGCGTTATGCGTTATACGGTTTGAGTTATGCGTTATGCGTTATACGTTATTGGTTTATGCGTTATGCGTTATGCGTTATGCGTTATGCGTTATGCGTTGTGCGTTATGGGTTATGTTTTATGCGTTATGCGTTATGCGTTATGCGTTATGCGTTCTGTGTTGTGCGTTGTGCGTTGTGCGTTATGCGTTATGCGTTATGGGTTATGGGTTATGCGTTATGCGTTATGCGTTATGCGTTATGCGTTATGCGTTATACGGTTTGAGTTATGCGTTATGCGTTATACGGTTTGAGTTATGCGTTATGCGTTATACGTTATGGGTTATGTTTTATAAGTTATGCGTTATGCGTTATGCGTTATGCGTTATGCGTTATGCGTTATGCGTTATGCGTTATGCGTTATGAGTTATGCGTTATGCGTTATGCGTTATGCGTTATGCGTTATACGGTTTGAGTTATGCGTTATGCGTTATACGGTTTGAGTTATGCGTTATGCGTTATACGTTATTGGTTTATGCGTTATGCGTTATGCGTTATGCGTTTTGCGTTATGCGTTATGGGTTATGTTTTATGCGTTATGCGTTATGCGTTATGCGTTATGCGTTATGCGTTATGCGTTATGCGTTATGCGTTATGCGTTATGCGTTATGCGTTATGCGTTATGCTTTATGCGTTATGCGTTATGCGTTATGCATTTTGCGTTATGCGCCATGCGTTATGCGTTATGAGTTATGCGTTATGCGTTATGCGTTATACGGTTTGAGTTATGCGTTATGCGTTATACGGTTTGAGTTATGCGTTATGCGTTATACGTTATTGGTTTATGCGTTATGCGTTATGCGTTATGCGTTTTGCGTTATGCGTTATGGGTTATGTTTTATGCGTTATGCGTTATGCGTTATGCGTTATGCGTTATGTTGACGACGGAATAGTAGGATTGGCTCGCTGAACTGTGGGTTAATAATTGTTAATTAACTGATCCAGTGTGCGGATATTCCTTGAGTTTATTGTGAGAACATGACTAGTTCTCTTACAGCAAGTTAGCTTAACGACGGCTCGACTCTCACTGCTTGCTTGAAACCGGCACGGAAAGACGGCAGCGATTCGGTGGTCGAACGTTACAATTTAAATTCGCTAATCAGCAGCTGAGACAATACTTAGACAAAGTCGTAGGTTCAAGTAACAAAAACTGTCAACAGTCACGGGTGACGGAATCTCCGGAACGCTGAGAAACAATACTGTCTCAAGTAAACCGTCGAGCTATTAACCGCTATTGGAACGATATTTCGATCACATAGATATGGTTTTGAACATACCGCCCGCCTTGCATCCAGAGGAGGCAAAACGATACCTCTTGATATTCGCAAATTATGATTAAGATTTAAAGTAGTTTCGCATACATTGGAACTAGAGCACATGAGTAACACTTCACAATAGTAAATGAATATAAACAGTAGTCGGTCAAAAGCATCCGCAAAAAAAAAAAGAAACTGACAATATTGCTTCTTAAAATAAGCACATAAAGTAGGGTTTGAACGCAGCCTATAATAGACATTATAAATTACACGCAGGATACAAAAGTGTAATTAGTGATTAGACGGTCGAATCTGAATTTTCATCTTGTGGTTTGACCGGCAGCGGGCAAATCTGGGTTATAGGTCTTTTCAATTCACTGTCGACGGTGCGTACGGTGACAACGCGGACCCTTTTGTCCGGGCCGGGATGCAACTGAGTGATGCGCGCGAGTTGCCATTTAGAAGGGGGGAGTAAAGAATTTTTTAAAAGAACTAGTTCGTTTACCCTCAAGTTTGTATGATCCTGCGACCACTTTCTACGTTGATGCAACGTATGGAGATAATCGGAGGACCACGAACGCCAGATTTGCTCGGTAATTTTTCTGACTTGTTGCCATCGGTCAAGTCTGTTCGGATTAATGTCTAAAGCGGATTCCTCTGGAACCGCGATAAGTGGTCGCCCGATAATGAAATGACCAGGTGTCAGCGCCGATAGATCGGTAGGTTCGTCGGTAAGAGCGGCTATCGGACGAGAGTTTAAACAGGCCTCGACCTGACATAAGACGGTAGAAAATTCTGCTTGCGACAAGGTATGCGCTCCCACTGCTCGCCTTAAGTGATACTTGACACTTTTTACTCCAGCCTCCCAGAGTCCACCAAAATGAGGAGCGGAAGGGGGAATGAATTTCCAGGTGATCCCGTCATTAGCCAGCAAATTTTTGAGCGAAGGATCAGAAAGGAGAATTTGGAAGGTTTGCTTTAATTCCCGATCGGCACCACGAAAATTCGTGCCGTTGTCAGAGTACAAATTAGTAGGAAGCCCTCGACGACTGACGAATCGTCTAAAGGCAGCTAAAAAGGCAGCGGTGGTGGAATTCTCGACAAGTTCGAGATGCACTGCTTTGGTGGCAAGGCATACGAATACAGCGAAGTAATATTTTCTCGTTTTTTGACCTCTACCGACAATTGGAAGTAGGTTTATTGGACCAGCATAATCCAGCCCAGTATGTGAAAATGGAGCCGAGGGATTGACTCGGAAGTTTGGGAGGGCTCCCATCAGCTGAGTAGCAGCGTGCGCCCTTTGCCGAACACAAGGTATGCAACGATGTATGTGGGCGCGTACTAAAGATCTAGCCGATATGATCCAATATTGTTGCCGAAGGACGCGAAGAGTTAACTGCACCCCTCCATGGAGAGTGCGCTTGTGTACATGATCGATTAAAAGTTCGGAAATTCGATGTTTTGGCAATATGATTGGATGCTTTTCTTCATAGCTTAGAGCGGCATGCTCAAGCCGCCCGCCTAGCCGAATTAATGAATCTTTCCCGAGGATGGGATGTAAAGAGATAAGCGAACTTGACTTCGGAACAGGCGCCCGATTCTCCAACAATTTGATTTCGGCATGAAAGTGTTTCTTTTGAACGTAAGACATCCAACACAGAGAAGCGTTTCGTATCTCGACAGCAGATAACGAAAGTGAAGGATATTGCGAGCAAGTAGATGACATACGTAGTTTTTTACGAGATTTCTGGACGAATCGGAGTATATATGCAGTGACTCGACATAGTCGAGTCCAGTTTGAGTATCGATATAGGAAATCCCATTCTGGTTGAGTCGATAGTAGGTGAACTTGTGATTTACGAGATTCAGAGGAGGCGATCTCGCGGGAGTCTTGCTTTTCGTTATTTGAACTGGAGTGATCTGGCCAAAAAACGGATGGACGTGATAACCAATCCGGTCCAGACCACCACAGCTTATGAGTAGCGAATTCGGAGACGGAGATGCCTCGCGAGGCACAATCAGCTGGGTTCTCTTGAGATCGTACATGTTGCCACTTTACCTGCGGAAGCCGAGTCTGGATCTCGGATACGCGATTTGCGACGTATGTATTCCAAGTAGACGGATGTTGTCTAAGCCAGGCTAATACAACGGTGGAATCTGTCCATCCGTAGATGCGAGACGATGGAAGTTTTAAAGATGACGATGTCCACTCTAGCAGTCGAGTTACGAGCACGGCAGCGTTTAATTCCAAGCGAGGAATGCTGATTGTTTTGAGAGGAGCAACTTTACTTTTAGCCGTCAGCAAAGTAACTTGTATTTCGGAAAGGGAATGAAGAACTCTCAAATAAACGACAGCGGCGTAGGCTCGATGTGACGCATCGGCAAAGCCATGTAATTCGATCGCGATACTGTTACTTTGCCATCCGGTCCAGCGAGGAATTTTGACACCGCTCAATTGAGGCAGATTTGTGCAATACTCCGTCCATTTTTTACGAAATTCAGGAGGAATATCTTCATCCCAATCCTTTTTTAAGAGCCAGAGCTCTTGAAGCATTATTTTTGCGACAATAATCACGGGAGAGGCCCATCCTAGTGGATCGAATATTTTTGAAACGATCGAAAGAATACTTCGTTTTGTACACTTAGCTGGCAGACAACAGTCTACCCGAAAACGGAAAACGTCTTCGGAAGGAGTCCATACAATACCAAGGACTTTTAAGGATTCATCTTCACGGAGAAGATGATCGCACGCGGACTCACGTTCCTCAGACGGAATATTGTCAAGTAATTCGACTGCGTTAGTAGCCCATTTTCGAAGTTGAAAACCTCCGCGAAGAAGGAGGGCAACTAGCTGCCGACGAATCTCGAGGAGAGTATGAGTATTGTCCGCGCCGAAAATAGCGTCATCGACATAAATCGAATCTTGTAGAATAGGCACGGCAGCGGGAAAATTATTTCCCTCGTCAAGAGCTAATTGATCGAGTACCTTAATGGCGAGGTACGGCGCAGATGCGAGACCGTAGGTTACGGTAAGCAATCGGAATGAAGAAACCGGCAGCTGGCTGCTCGGTCGCCATAAAATTCTTTGATAGTCAGAATCAAGGGGGTGAATTAGAATTTGTCTGAACATCTTGGCGATGTCAGCAGTGTATACGTAACGAAATAGCCGCCAGCGCAGTATGATAGCCGCTAAATCGCGCTGTAGCTTTGGACCGACCATAAGGTAGTCGTTTAGGGATTTTCCCGACTTGGTTTTAGCGGAAGCATTAAATACGACTCTGAGTTTGGTCGTACTGCTAGAAGGTCGCACGACGGGATGATGCGGAATGTATATCGCAGAAGAGTTTGAAACTTGCTCTTCCGCTACTCGCTCCATGTGACCCATGGAGAGATACTCTGATAAGAATTTATGATACTCAGATTCGAGAATCGGTTGCTTGAGCAGTCGCTGCTCTAGTTTCGAATAAAAACGAGATGCGATTGAGTGTGATCCGTCAAGAGAGAATGGAGGTTGACTCTTGAACGGTAGTCGTACAATGTATCGTCCTTGAGAGGAGCGGGAGTAGGTGTCACGAAAAAAACGATCACACCGTTGGTCCTCTTCGGAAAGAGGAAGCTTGGAGGAAACTTCTTCAATTTCCCAGAAACGACGTAACGAATTATCTAAATCTTCAGAAGATAAACAATTAACAATAGAAATAGGTTCCTGACGAGAATCTTCGAGTTCGGCAGCCGAAAAAAAGTTTATGAGATCTTTGGAGTCTTGGCGAGAGTCATTAAGCCCGCCTGCAGATACAGAATTTACAGCAGAGGTGGATACCTGACGGGAATCCTGATTTTTGATGGGACCGGAAAGGATCCATCCCAGAGAGGTATGCTGGGCAGTAGGAGTACCTAGAGGACCTTGACGGAGGTCATTCAGCAAAAGAGAGCCGTATAAATCAGCACCGATTAAGACATGAATAGGATGGCCACTGGAAGGATTTGGATCAGCAAGCTGGAGATTGCGTAAATGTGGCCAAGACTGTAAATCAACACGGGATCTAGAGCCGGCATAAGCAGTGATACGCTGATAAACAAAGGCAGACAGCGGGAACGATATCTTTGAATTGTAGCATGATTCTAATGTCACGGACACGCGGGATTTTGCCGATCCGTTATACTGATCACCGAAACATTGGATTTGGAGTCTCGTCCGATATCTTCTCGTCCGCATTAACTGACACACCGATTCGGTTATAAAACTACAGGAAGCTCCTTGATCGAGTAAAGCTCGAAGCTTGAAGGCGCGTCCTTCAGCGGTGCGGAGTACGACCCAAGCAGTAGCGAGCAACGTATTTGGAACGGAGAGGTCCGCAGGAAGGACCGTCTGAACTAATACTTGCGACGCAGTACCGGACTCATCGGAAGAGTTTACTTTATCAACGTAATCTTTAACTGATGTCTCGTTAATAGCGTTAGTCGCTTTGCTTGGAGAGCCGGCGGCACGATGTAAGAGTGAATGGTGAGTTCGCTTGCACTGAAAGCATCTGCCTGGACTTTTACAGTCGTGAGTGACGTGACCTGAACGCAAGCAATTAAAGCAAATTCTATTTTGTTTCACAAACGAGATTCGTTGTTCAATAGATTTGGATTTGAATCGATCACATTTAAATAGAGGATGTTGACCGGAGCACTCAATACATTTAATGATCGAAACATTGTTTACGTTCGAGCGGTTTCGCGGAACATTGGAAACTATTTTGTTTTTTCCAGAGCCACCGTCGCTCATGGCGATCGAGTCGGTAAGACCGCGGATGCGAAGAGTCATGAACTCGTGAATTTCTTTGTACGTGGGATAAGTTTTAGTACAACCGCGTTCTAAGAGCCACTCATCGCGAGTGCGTTTCGCAAATTTTTGCGCGATCAAATAAACTATCAAATCGTCCCAAGAATCAACATCGCGTTTAAGATTTCTCAGCGCGGTTAAAGAAGACACAACGGTATCTCGCAAATGTTTGAGTTCCGACGCAGATTCGGTTTTCATAGCCGGTAAGTTAACGAATTTATGAATGTGTGAATTTATGAGCGCGGATTCGTCATTGTATTCGTCGACAAGTATCTGCCAGGCAGCTTCGTAGTTTTCGTCGGACATGCTGATATTGTTAATTAAAAGCACCGCGGCACCGGTTACATGAATCTTAAGATAATGCAACTTTTGAGAGTTCGAGAGGGACTTGTTCTTGTCGACGCTCGATTCAAATAGACCACGGAAACTTCCCCATTCACAATAGTCACCGGAAAACATCGGCAGCGAAAGACGTGGTAATTGTACAGATACCGGAGCGGCAGCAACGGAAGAAGTATTATGACTTATCTGCGAATTTCCACCGGCGGGGTCCAGCTGGGCGATGGCCTCGCAGAGGGTGTCAGAAGCGTCGAGATAAGCGGTCTCCGCGTCGAGAAAAACGTTGTCCTTGAAGTAGGGTATAATTTTCTGGTCCTCTGCCTTGGTGACCAGAAGCAGCATCGGGTGATTTCGACGGCACTCGGTCCACAGCTTCTCCAGTTGTTCCAGTCGTCGTTTCACTTTGACCAGCGTAATTTGAGCTTTGGCCATTTTTTTAAAGTTCACGATTACACGCTTAATTGATGCAATCACAGTATCTTGCTTAACTAGTAAGCTTTCACAGTCGTCGTCCATTTTGTGGGAACGAACGAGTTGCAAAGAAGCGTTCTAAGCAGTACAAGCACGCGAGGGCCAAGCCGTGCGCCTTTATCAGGAAAAGGCAATGGATTCACTGAGTCTTTAGAATGACCGTTCAACACTTCCACAGTTCGCTTGAATTCGACACAGTCGCAGCGATAATCCGGCTCGAAGGACCAAATTTTGTTGACGACGGAATAGTAGGATTGGCTCGCTGAACTGTGGGTTAATAATTGTTAATTAACTGATCCAGTGTGCGGATATTCCTTGAGTTTATTGTGAGAACATGACTAGTTCTCTTACAGCAAGTTAGCTTAACGGCGGCTCGACTCTCACTGCTTGCTTGAAACCGGCACGGAAAGACGGCAGTGATTCGGTGGTCGAACGTTACAATTTAAATTCGCTAATCAGCAGCTGAGACAATACTTAGACAAAGTCGTAGGTTCAAGTAACAAAAACTGTCAACAGTCACGGGTGACGGAATCTCCGGAACGCTGAGAAACAATACTGTCTCAAGTAAACCGTCGAGCTATTAACCGCTATTGGAACGATATTTCGATCACATAGATATGGTTTTGAACACGTTATGCGTTATGCGTTATGCGTTATGAGTTATGCGTTATGCGTTATGCGTTATGCGTTATACGGTTTGAGTTATGCGTTATGCGTTATACGGTTTGAGTTATGCGTTATGCGTTATACGTTATTGGTTTATGCGTTATGCGTTATGCGTTATGCGTTTTGCGTTATGCATTATGGGTTATGTTTTATGCGTTATGCGTTATGCGTTATGCGTTATGCTTTTTGCGTTATGCGTTATGGGTTATGAGTTATGCGTTATGATTTGTGCGTTATACGTTTGCGTTATGCGTTATGCGTTATCCATTATGCGTTATGCTTTATGCGTTATGCGTTATGCGTTATGCGTTATGCGTTATGCGTTATGCGTTGATCGTTATGCGTTATGCGTTAGGCGTTATACGTTTGCGTTATGCGTTATGGGTTATGTTTTATGCGTTATGCGTTATGCGTTATGCGTTATGCGTTATGCGTTATGCGTTATGCGTTATGCGTTATGCGTTATGCGTTATGCGTTATGCGTTATGCGTTAGGCGTTATGCGTTATGCGTTTTGCGTTATGCGTTATGCGTTATGCGTTATGCGTTATGGGTTATGTATTATGCGTTATGCGTTATGCGTTATGAGTTGTGCGTTATGCGTTGTTCGTTATGCGTTATGCGTTGGGCGTTATACGTTTGCGTTATGCGTTATGTGTTCTGCGTTATGCTTTATGCGTTATGCGTTATGCGTTATGCGTTATGCATTTTACGTTATGCGCCATGCGTTATGCGTTATGCGTTATGAGTTATGCGTTATGCGTTATGCGTTATGCGTTATGCGTTATGCGTTATGCGTTATGCGTTATGCGTTATACGGTTTGAGTTATGCGTTATGCGTTATACGTTATGCGTTATGCATTATGCGTTATGTGTTATGCGTTATGCGTTATACGTTATTGGTTTATGCGTTATGCGTTATGCGTTATGCGTTGTGCGTTATGGGTTATGTTTTATGCGTTATGCGTTATGCGTTATGCGTTATGCGTTATGCGTTATGCGTTATGCGTTCTGTGTTGTGCGTTGTGCGTTGTGCGTTGTGCGTTATGCGTTATGGGTTATGGGTTATGCGTTATGCGTTATGCGTTATGCATTTTGCGTTATGCGTTTTGCGTTATGGGTTATGTTTTATGCGTTATACGTTATGCGTTATGCGTTATGCGTTATGCGTTATGCGTTATGCGTTGTTCGTTATGCGTTATGCGTTAGGCGTTATACGTTTGCGTTATGCGTTATGCGTTATGCGTTATGCTTTATGCGTTATGCGTTATGCTTTATGCGTTATGCATGATCCGTTATGCGTTAGGCGTTATACGTTTGCGTAATGCGTTATGCGTTATGCGTTATGCGTTATGCTTTATGCGTTATGCGTTATGCTTTATGCGTTATGCATGATCCCTTATGCGTTAGGCGTTATGCGTTATGCGTGATCCGTTATGCTTTAGGCGTTATGCGTTATGCGTTATGCGTTATGCGTTATATGGTTTGAGTTATGCCTTATGCGTTATGCGTTATGCGTTATGCGTTATGCGTTATGCGTTATGCGTTATGCGTTATGCGTTATGCGTTATGCGTTATGCGTTATGCGTTATGCGTTATGCGTTATGCGTTATGCGTTATGCGTTATGCGTTATGCGTTATGCGTTATGCGTTATGCGTTATGCGTTATGCGTTATGCGTTATGCGTTATGCGTTATGCGTTATGCGTTATGCGTTATGCGTTATGCGTTATGCGTTATGCGTTATGCGTTATGCGTTATGCGTTATGCGTTATGCTTTATGCGTTATGCGTTATGCGTTATACGGTATGAGTTATGCGTTATGCGTTATGCGTTATGCGTTATGCGTTATGCGTTGTGCGTTATGCGTTATGCGTTATGCGTTATGCTTTATGCGTTATGCGTTATGCGTTATGCATTTTGCGTTATGCTTTATGCGTTATGGGTTATGCTTTATGCTTTATGCGTTATGCGTTATGCGTTGTTCGTTATGCGTTATGCGTTGGGCGTTATACGTTTGCGTTATGCGTTATGCGTTATGCGTTATGCGTTATGCATTATGCGTTATGCATTTTGCGTTATGCGCCATGCGTTATGCGTTATGAGTTATGCGTTATGCGTTACGCGTTATGCGTTATGCGTTATGCGTTATGCGTTATACGGTTTGAGTTATGCGTTATGCGTTATACGTTATTGGTTTATGCGTTATGCGTTATGCGTTATGCGTTATGCGTTATACGGTATGAGTTATGCGTTATGCGTTATGCGTTATGCGTTATGCGCCATGCGTTATGCGTTATGAGTTATGCGTTATGCGTTATGCGTTATGCGTTATGCGTTATGCGTTATGAGTTATAATTTATGCGTTATGCGTTATGCGTTATGCGTTATGAGTTATGCGTTATGCGTTATGCATTTTGCGTTATGCGCCATGCGTTATGCGTTATGCGTTATGCGTTATGCGTTATGCGTTATGCGTTATGCGTTATGCGTTATGCGTTATACGGTATGAGTTATGCGTTATGCGTTATGCGTTATGCGTTATGCGTTATGCGTTATGCGTTATGCGTTATGCGTTATGCGTTATGCGTTATGCGTTATGCGTTATGCGTTATGCGTTATGCGTTATGCGTTATGCGTTATGCGTTATGCGTTATGCGTTATGCGTTATGCTTTATGCGTTATGCGTTATGCGTTATGCGTTATGCGTTATGCGTTATGCGTTATGCGTTATGCGTTATGCGTTATGCTTTATGCGTTATGCGTTATGCGTTATACGGTATGAGTTATGCGTTATGCGTTATGCGTTATGCGTTATGCGTTGTGCGTTATGCGTTATGCGTTATGCGTTATGCGTTATGCTTTATGCGTTATGCGTTATGCGTTATGCATTTTGCGTTATGCGCCATGCGTTATTGGTTATGTTTTATGCGTTATGCGTTATGCGTTATGCGTTATGCATTTTGCGTTATGCGCCATGTGTTATGCGTTATGCGTTATGCGTTATGCGTTATGCGTTATGCGTTATGCGTTATGCGTTATGCGTTATGCGTTATGCGTTATGCGTTATGCGTTATGCGTTATGCGTTATGCGTTATGCGTTATGCGTTATGCGTTATGCGTTATGCGTTATGCGTTATGCGTTATGCGTTATGCGTTATGCGTCATGCTTTATGCGTTATGCGTTATGCGTTATACGGTATGATTTATGCGTTATGCGTTATGCGTTATGCGTTATGCGTTGTGCGTTATGCGTTATGCGTTATGCGTTATGCGTTATGCGTTATACGGTATGAGTTATGCGTTATGCGTTATACGGTTTGAGTTATGCGTTATGCGTTATACGTTATGCGTTATGCGTTATGCGTTATGCGTTATGCGTTATGCGTTATGCGTTATGCGTTATGCGTTATGCGTTATGCGTTATGCGTTATGCGTTATGCGTTATGCGTTATACGGTTTGAGTTATGCGTTATGCGTTATACGTTATTGGTTTATGCGTTATGCGTTATGCGTTATGCGTTATGCGTTATACGGTATGAGTTATGCGTTATGCGTTATGCGTTATGCGTTATGCGTTATGCGCCATGCGTTATGCGTTATGAGTTATGCGTTATGCGTTATGCGTTATGCGTTGTGCGTTATGAGTTATAATTTATGCGTTATGCGTTATGCGTTATGCGTTATGAGTTATGCGTTATGCGTTATGCATTTTGCGTTATGCGCCATGCGTTATGCGTTATGCGTTATGCGTTATGCGTTATGCGTTATGCGTTATGCGTTATGCGTTATGCGTTATACGGTTTGAGTTATGCGTTATGCGTTATACGTTATGCGTTATGCGTTATGCGCTATGCGTTATGCGTTATGCGTTATGCGTTATGCGTTATGCGTTATGCGTTATGCGTTATGCGTTATGCGTTATGCGTTATGCGTTATGCGTTATGCGTTATGCGTTATGCGTTATGCGTTATGCGTTATGCGTTATGCGTCATGCGTTATGCGTTATGCGTTATGCGTTATGCGTTATGCGTTATGCGTTATGCGTTATGCGTTATTCGTTATGCGTTATGCGTTATGCGTTATGCGTTGTGCGTTATGCGTTATGCGTTATGCGTTATGCGTTATGCGTTATGCGTTATGCGTTGTGCGTTATGCGTTATGCGTTATGCGTTATGCTTTATGCGTTATGCGTTATGCGTTATGCATTTTGCGTTATGCGCCATGCGTTATGGGTTATGTTATATGCGTTATGCGTTATGCGTTATGCGTTATGCGTTATGCGTTATGCGTTATGCGTTATGCGTTATGCGTTATGAGTTATGCGTTATGCGTTATGCGTTATGCGTTATGCGTTATGCGTTATGCGTTATACGGTTTGAGTTATGCGTTATGCGTTATACGTTATTGGTTTATGCGTTATGCGTTATGCGTTATGCGTTATGCGTTATGCGTTATACGGTATGAGTTATGCGTTATGCGTTATGCGTTATGCGTTATGCGCCATGCGTTATGCGTTATGAGTTATGCGTTATGCGTTATGCGTTATGCGTTATGCGTTATGCGTTATGAGTTATAATTTATGCGTTATGCGTTATGCGTTATGCGTTATGAGTTATGCGTTATGCGTTATGCATTTTGCGTTATGCGCCATGCGTTATGCGTTATGCGTTATGCGTTATGCGTTATGCGTTATGCGTTATGCGTTATGCTTTATGCGTTATGCGTTATGCGTTATGCATTTTGCGTTATGCGCCATGCGTTATGCGTTATGGGTTATGCGTTATGCGCTATGCGTTATGATTTATGCGTTATGCGTTATGCGTTATACGGTTTGAGTTATGCGTTATGCGTTATACGTTATGCGTTATGCGTTATGCGTTATGCGTTATGCGTTATGCGTTATGCGTTATGCGTTATGCGTTATGCGTTATGCGTTATGCGTTATGCGTAATGCGTTATGCGTTATGCGTTATGCGTTATGCGTTATGCGTTATGCGTTATGCGTTATGCGTTATGCGTTATGCGTTATGCGTTATGCGTTATGCGTTATGCGTTATGCGTTATGCGTTATGCCTTATGGGTTATGCGTTATGCGTTATGCGTTATGCGTTATGCGTTATGCGTTATGCGTTATGCGTTATGCGTTATGCGTTATGCGTTATGCGTTATGCGTTATGCGCTATGCGTTATGCGTTATGCGTTATGCGTTATGCGTTATGCTTTATGCGTTATACGGTATGAGTTATGCGTTATGCGTTATGCGTTATGCGTTGTGCGTTATGCGTTATGCGTTATGCGTTATGCGTTATGCGTTATGCGTTATGCGTTATGCGTTATGCGTTATGCGTTATGCGTTATGCGATATGCGTTATGCGTTATGCATTATGCATTATGCGTTAAGCTTCATGCGTTATGCATTTTGCGTTATGCGCCATGCGTTATGCGTTATGAGTTATGCGTTATGCGTTATGCTTTTTGCGATATGCGTTATGCGTTATGCGTTATGCGTTATGCGTTATGCGTTATGCGTTATGCGTTATGGGTTATGCGTTATGCGTTATGCGTTATGCGTTATGCGTTATGCGTTATGCGGTATGCGTTATGCGTTATACGGTTTGAGTTATGCGTTATGCGTTATGCGTTATACGGTTTGAGTTATGCGTTATGCGTTATACGTTATGCGTTATGCGTTATGCGTTATGCGTTATGCGTTATGCGTTATGCGTTATGCGTTATGCGTTATGCGTTATGCGTTATGCGTTATGCGTTATGCGTTATGCGTTATGCGTTATGCGTTATGCGTTATGCGTTATGCGTTATGCGTTATGCGTTATGCGTTATGCGTTATGCGTTATGCGTTATGCGTTATGCGTTATGCGTTATGCGTTATGCGTTATGCGTTATGCGTTATGCGTTATGCGTTATGCGTTATGCGTTATGCGTTATGCGTTATGCGTTATGCGTTATGCGTTATGCGTTATGCGTTATGCGTTATGCGTTATGCGTTATGCGTTATGGGTTATGCGTTATGCGTTATGCGTTATGCGTTATGCGTTATGCGTTATGCGTTATGCGTTATGCGTTATGCGTTATGCGTTATGCGCTAGGCGTTATGCGTTATGCGTTATGCGTTATGCGTTATGCGTTATGCTTTATGCGTTATACGGTATGAGTTATGCGTTATGCGTTATGCGTTATGCGTTGTGCGTTATGCGTTATGCGTTATGCGTTATGCGTTATGCGTTATGCGTTATGCGTTATGCGTTATGCGATATGCGTTATGCGTTATGCATTATGCATTATGCGTTAAGCTTCATGCGTTATGCGTTAAGCGTTATACGGTATGAGTTATGCGTTATGCGTTATGCGTTATGCGTTATGCGTAATGCGTTATAAGGTTTGAGTTATGCGTTATGCGTTATACGTTATGCGTTATGCGTTATGCGTTATGCGTTATGCGTTATGCGTTATGCGTTATGCGTAATGCGTTATGCGTTATGCGTTATGCGTTATGCGTTATGCGTTATGCGTTATGCGTTATGCGTTATGCGTTATGCGTTATGCGTTATGCGTTATGCGTTATGCGTTATGCGTTATGCGTTATGCGTTATGCGTTATGCGTTATGCGTTATGCGTTATGCGTTATGCGTTATGCGTTATGCCTTATGGGTTATGCGTTATGCGTTATGCGTTATGCGTTATGCGTTATGCGTTATGCTTTATGCGTTATACGGTATGAGTTATGCGTTATGCGTTATGCGTTATGCGTTGTGCGTTATGCGTTATGCGTTATGCGTTATGCGTTATGCGTTATGCGTTATGCGTTATGCGTTATGCGTTATGCGTTATGCGTTATGCGATATGCGTTATGCGTTATGCATTATGCATTATGCGTTAAGCTTCATGCGTTATGCATTTTGCGTTATGCGCCATGCGTTATGCGTTATGAGTTATGCGTTATGCGTTATGCTTTTTGCGATATGCGTTATGCGTTATGCGTTATGCGTTATGCGTTATGCGTTATGCGTTATGCGTTATGGGTTATGCGTTATGCGTTATGCGTTATGCGTTATGCGTTATGCGTTATGCGTTATGCGTTATGCGTTATGCGTTATACGGTTTGAGTTATGCGTTATGCGTTATGCGTTATACGGTTTGAGTTATGCGTTATGCGTTATACGTTATGCGTTATGCGTTATGCGTTATGCGTTATGCGTTATGCGTTATGCGTTATGCGTTATGCGTTATGCGTTATGCGTTATGCGTTATGCGTTATGCGTTATGCGTTATGCGTTATGCGTTATGCGTTATGCGTTATGCGTTATGCGTTATGCGTTATGCGTTATGCGTTATGCGTTATGCGTTATGCGTTATGCGTTATGCGTTATGCGTTATGCGTTATGCGTTATACGGTTTGAGTTATGCGTTATGCGTTATACGTTATGCGTTATGCGTTATGCGTTATGCGTTATGCGTTATGCGTTATGCGTTATGCGTTATGCGTTATGCGTTATGCGTTATGCGTTATGCGTTATGCGTTATGCGTTATGCGTTATGCGCTAGGCGTTATGCGTTATGCGTTATGCGTTATGCGTTATGCTTTATGCGTTATACGGTATGAGTTATGCGTTATGCGTTATGCGTTGGCGTTGTGCGTTATGCGTTATGCGTTATGCGTTATGCGTTATGCGTTATGCGTTATGCGTTATGCGATATGCGTTATGCGTTATGCATTATGCATTATGCGTTAAGCTTCATGCGTTATGCGTTAAGCGTTATACGGTATGAGTTATGCGTTATGCGTTATGCGTTATGCGTTATGCGTTATGCGTAATGCGTTATAAGGTTTGAGTTATGCGTTATGCGTTATACGTTATGCGTTATGCGTTATGCGTTATGCGTTATGCGTTATGCGTTATGCGTTATGCGTTATGCGTTATGCGTTATGAGTTATGCGTTATGCGTTATGCATTTTGCGTTATGCGCCATGCGTTATGCGTTATGAGTAATAAGTTATGCGTTATGCGTTATGCGTTATGCGTTATGCGTTATGCGTTATGGGTTATGCGTTATGCGTTATGCGTTATGCGTTATGCGTTATGCGTTATGCGTTATGCGTAATGCGTTATAAGGTTTGAGTTATGCGTTATGCGTTATGCGTTATGCGTTATGCGTTATGCGTTATGCGTTATGCGTTATGCGTTATGCGTTATGCGTTATGCGTTATGCGTTATGCGTTATGCGTTATGCGTTATGCGTTATGCGTTATGCGTTATGCGTTATGCGTTATGCGTTATGCGTTATGCGTTATGCGTTATGCGTTATGCGTTATGCGTTATGCGTTATGCGTTATGCGTTATGCGTTATGCGTTATGCTTCATGCGTTATGCGTTATGCGTTATACGGTATGAGTTATGCGTTATGCGTTATGCGTTATGCGTTATGCGTTATGCGTTATGCGTTATGCGTTATGCGTTATGCGTTATGCGTTATGCGTTATGCGTTATGCGTTATGCGTTATGCGTTATGCGTTATGCGTTATGCGTTATGCGTTATACGGTTTGAGTTATGCGTTATGCGTTATACGTTATGTGTTCAAGACTGGCGCGCCCGAGCGCCATATTGTCACACCGGCACCGCACGATCCCGCCAAGACTAGCGCGACCCCGCCGAAACCGCGAGCGTACCGTGTGCCATCGAGGCTTACGCGGGCAATAGATCGGCTGCGTGATTGGTCTAATTACACTCTCGATCCTTCTGGAAGGTTCGAGAACGCACAACCGGAACCACCGGTGCGTGATGAACTTCCAGGAGGATCGAGCCAATAAAAGAGTTTGACAACCGTCGTTTCAGACACACACAGCGACATATCAGCTGACCAACGTCACACAAAGCGATTCGTTACAGTTTCAAAGTCATCTTTATTTCAACCTTCTGTACAATCTTTCTGTTACACAGTGTAGTGTTATTTGACAAACTAGCTTAAGTGCAAATACAGTTATTTATACATAGATCCATACATTCATGCTTACTCCATCATTTATACAGTCCACTTCGCCTTCATTCAAATCCATTCGTTAACACACACTTCTCCATTCCTTTCAATCTTGCATTCAGTCTCTCATTCCAATCTATCTGCGATCCTGTCTCGCATCCCTCAATCCACTCCAAACACCTGCCCGGTCGACCAAGACCGTTCACGTTCAAACATTGGTCCTTCGAGCCGGATATCCACGTTTCTGGCAACCTTCCTTACACGGATCTACAACCAGTGCATAGATCAGTGTCAGTGCATAAATCAGTGATCAAATCATCGATCACATCATCGATCAAATCAGCGATCGAACCTGTGATCAAATCAGCGATCAAGCCAGTGATCAGTTCAGTTCTGCCAGTGAGAAGACCATCCAGCGAACCAGCCGCATTCAATATGGACTTCTCACCTGAAGAGCTGCTCAACATTCAACAGGATCTTGCAGAGAAGATTAGCAAAACCATGGAAAGCTTCTGGACGTCAGTATCCAAGTCCGAGGTTACGAGAGAAGCCATCCAAACCAGTCTGCAAATAATAAAAGATGACTTCTGGAACAAGTTTGTAAAGAATAACGACATAATCATGTACCGTCGCAGAGCAGAATTCAAGGACAGCGATTACGTACGTAACGAATTCTACGACACAGTCGAGGAGTCCTACCTCCAACAAACAGCTAGACTGTTAGATTTGGCTTACCAATACGGGGAAAGCATCACAGATCCGCCGCCGCAAACTCAGGCAAGGGATGCTCCCAGCTTTCGAACCGTCTCAGAGTCAAAACTACAGCCGTCTCCGTTGTATGAGGCCTTCGTGGACGGTCCTTCCGTCAATGTCGTTCCCTCCAGGTCCAAGGAATCGACGCAAAGGACCAGTGAGACCCACGACAGTTCCCTCGAGACGCCCTTTGGAACAGGTCGCGCCATTTCCAAGCGACTGTTCAGCGTGTCCAGGATCAATCACGCCAAGAAGGAAGAAAGACAAGCTGGCTCCTCCATGTCTGCTGAACCAGCAGCAGAGACCGTTTCAGACTCCAGTTCAAAGTCGCCATCGAGACCTCAGGCGTCTCAATACAATCGCGACTGCGTGCACTGGTCTTTCGCCGATGCCGTGTCCTGCAGTTCCACGGAAACGACATCAGAGACCAGCTCCAGCCACGACAGTCGCCGCGAAGCATCTGCTGAGGCAGATCTCGATGACTCCGAGCGATCAGCCGACGTGCTCCCTGCAACCAAGAGGGACGGAGTCAAGCAAGATGCTCAGCACGACACAGAGGGACAACACACCGTTCACAGCTGGACCAGTTCTGGAATGGTGGACCCGTGCTCCAGTTCCGTGCATGTCCAGATGCACCGAGCTATCATCGGCGAGTCCACGACCCACGCAGAGCGGTCACTCATGTCTGACGCTCATTCCAGACATCTCCGGCATGCAGACAGTCGAGAGTCAACGGGGCAAGGCACCATCGAGCCCACATACGGCTCAACCATCGTCCTGAACCCACAACCTAACCTCTCTGCCTTTCAGGTTATGTTGATGCACAGGGGAGTCTTGCACGGAGGCGTTCAATCAGCGTCCAGGGTCGCACAGCATCACCCCTGGAACAGCAATGAGCGTTCTACCACCGACGGGGAAATCCAGGGACGTGCATTTAGCCACGCTCACCACCATGCACACCGGGAAGTCGCAGCCACTCTCCAGCGATTACCATCGGCGCGGTTGCGATCTCCAGCACGCAGCAATCAGCCTCCACACCAGCGGAGCTTCTTCCAACAGAGAGATGCTGAATGCGACA